>CABHPH010119983.1:0-53712 GCA_902168325.1 Peromyscus nudipes
TGCTCCTGGATTCTTCGGGAGTCTGTGTGCAGTGCTCCTGGATTCTTAGGGAGTCTGTGTGCAGTGCTCCTGGACTCCTCGGGAGTCTGTGTGCAGTGCTCCTGGATTCTTCAGGAGTCGGGGTTCTGCACATGGCGAACATAAGCTTCCACTCTACCCTGAGTCACACCCTAGCTCCTGGCTTTCAGATGCCTGTCTCCCCACTGCAGTGAGTTCACAGCTTCCTCTCTCTGTCTAGAGTCAGCCACGGTCTGTTGGTTTGCACACTTGTTCTTGGTGAGGACTTAGAAACTCCAAGTCAAGGGTACAAACCTGGATCATCAGCTTGAATTCCTTTGACTTATTGTGTGTAAATGGCTGTGAGATAATGTTTCTTTTCTGTAATAATTCAAAGCTGATGCTACTGTCCAGTCACATCATCCGACGTACTGACCCGACAGTGTCTGGGTGATAGAGAGGATCAAAACAAACAAAGCAACAGAACCACACACGGGCAAGGGCAATAACACTGAAGACACAAGACTCAAGTGGTGCTGGGTGAGGTACCTCACCCATTTTCTTGCCACAAAAGCTAGGATATGCTGGTGTTGCGGTACAGTGTTAGGAACCCCTCACTTGCGGGTCCTGTCACAGAGCTGTGACGCTCTGTCACCTTACGGCTTTTCTTCTTTGGTGGTGTGTGACCGGTCTAATAAACAAGAAAGACGTTGTCTTGTGGTCATTCCTTTTCTGTGTTGGCTACAGTGGCCCAAATGCCTTTTAATTGTCTTAACAGTTCTGGAGGGCACAAGAAGTGTCACCTGAGGGAATAAATCCTTGCTCCGAGATACTGGTGTGCTCCAGATGGAACAGCCAGTTTGCTCTAACCATTTGACATCTGTGAAATTTGGCTCTCACAGTCTCCAAGTGAGATTCAGAAAGGTTAGCTGTCTGCCCAGACCCTAGAGCGACAGTGGGGACATGATGACCCTCTTCCCCTCTGTCCTCTGGCCATACATGACAGCAGGATACTGCAGTGTCTTCCGATTAGAAAAGCTGCCTCTTGCTCCTGGTTAGAAGGAACTCTGTGTTTCCAAGAGTGGAGGCTGTCCTGGCTGAGGTTTTGCTGATAGGTGAGGTGGGTTTTCAGGACGGACTCAGGGGACTAGATCAGGTCCCTGCCAGGTCTGGGATTGGCAGATAAGCTCTGCTGTAGGCTGAGGAGTGCTACTGACCCTTATGCCACACAGAGCTACAGAAACTGCAGTCAGAAGCTTCACTTCAATTAGACAGAATGGCTCACGCCTGTATCCCAGAACCCGAGAGGCAGAGGCAAGAGGATCACTGCACGTTTGACACCAACCTGGTCTCTACGCAGCACATTTTAGTGTAACCACATCTACACACTGAGACCCTATCTCAGAGCAAACACACTGAGACCCTGTCTCCGAGCAAACAGATGGGGAGATGGCTTAGTTGGTGACATGCTGTTTGGACAAGCATGAGAATGTGATTTCAGACCCACAGCACTCACATAACAATCTCGGTGTAGCTGCATGCATCTGTAATTCCAGCACTGGGGAGGCAGAGGCAGGAGGATCCCTGGAATTCTATGGGCAGCCAGTCTAGCTGAATTGATGAACTCCAGGTTCAGTGAGATACCATCTCCAAAAACAAACTTTTCTTAATGTGTTTGCATTATCTATTAAGAAAGACGGGAAATATCCATTTATTATTATCTATTAAGATGGGTTAATAATATCCAAAGGGCTCAGGTTGTAATTGGGATATGATGATTAAACTGGACGTCAACTTGCCTCCTAGCTGCTGTCTGAATTGTTGAAAAGGAAGTTTAGGACGGCAGCCAAGTCTTAGAAGCCATCTGTGACATACTCTAGAGGACCGATTCGGTGGGGGCAGGGGGATGCTTAAAGACAGGTGTATATAGCCCAGAATGGCCCTCCTGCCTGTAACTCCCTGGAGCTGGGATTACAGGTTTGTGCCCCTATGCCTGACTGGGAAGGACCGATTTTATTGGAATTTGGATTGTATGAAGAAGGCAGTGCCAGGTTTATGGTTGTTTGCTTTGCTGAATTGCTCTCCTGAGAGAGTCAAAAGGCTGTGGTTAGGGTGCTATTTACCCATCTAATACTTTTTTGTTTAATGTTAGCGGGTGTGAGCTACCCAGCCACCCCTACTTTGGGCACCTCTTGTTTGTGAGGTGTTTTTTGTTGTTTGTTTTTGAAGAATTCTTGCCATGTAGCTTGGGCTGGCCGGCAGCTTTCTAAGTAGACCAGACTGGCCTTGAACTTGTGGTAGTCTGTGTCCCTGCTTTCTGAGTACTGAGATCACAGGGTGTGCTACTGTGTTTGGTTCATTTGTGTTTCTTACATCCAGCATCTCTCTGTGGAGTGTACACTTCCAGGTTCTTAAGGCTGGAAAGCAAATTGAATTCTTTCTTGTCTAAAATGAGAAAAGCCATTAGAAGCCTATTTATAGGTCTTGGCTACCTGGGGAGTGTTACTTTATCCTTGAGACTGATCAGTCAGCTTCAGATTTCCCTGACTGCTAAGTAGGTTATGGAGCTGGCAGCCCTCTGAAATGACTAATGATGGTGAAGACATGTTAGCTTCATAGGAGCTCAGAAATGTTTTGTATTAGTTGTGGTCCTCTAGAGGAACAGAACTTAGAGGTGAATAATATTCCAATGGCTTACAGACTGTGGTCCAGCTAGTCCAACAATGGCTGTCTACCGCAGAAGGTCCAAGAATCCAGTAATGGTTCAGCCTACAAGGCTGGATGTCTCAGCTCATCTTCAGTGTATGCCAGAACCCTGAAGAAGTCGGCTCTAATGCCAGTGATGGACTGGACTTGCCACAGAGAGCAAGAGCAAGCAGGCAAAGAGAGCCAGCTTCCTTCTTCATGTCCTTTATACAGGCGGCCAGCGGAAGGTGTGGCCCACATTAAAAGTGGGTCTTCCCACCTCAAAAGATCCAGATGAAAAGTAAGTCTTCCCACTTGGAATGATTTAATTAAGGCAAAACAAAACAGAACAAAAACAAAAACCCCTCACAGTAGTATCCAGCCGCTGAAGTTTTAGTTAATTACAAATGTAGTCAAGTTGACAGCCAGGAATAGCCATCACAGTTCCCATGCATGGCTTCCGCCTGTTCCTTTTCGTAGCTACTTTCTAGAGCCTTCTCTCTGCAGTGCACTCTGTCCCTGGACTCACTGCCTCTGTGACCAGGTGTCTGGCACTGGGTGGAATCTTAGCTTTTCCCACAGTGGAGAAGTCACTGAATACACAGAACAGCTCACTTGTGCCTGTGGTTCAGCCTTCCTGTTCCCAGGAGGGTGGCGGTCGCCTTATCATCCTTGTGAGGCCATACTGAACACAATAAATGGGGCAGTACTTCACTTTGACCAGGAGATTTGATTTTTGTTTTGCTGGTTTCACTTACTAACACTTTTTCATATTTTATTTTAAAGTAATTTGAAAGTAAGGGTAATCAGAAATGTGAAGTACATACATGAAAAACTTTTTAGAAAACCAAGCATTATATATATATATATATATATATGACATTGAGAGAGAAGCAGAACTGCCTAGAAAGGGTTAACGAGAATGGAGAATGAGAAGGGGGAGGGTAGGGTTGTAGGAGGACATGAACAAAGTACATCGTGTGTGGACGTGAAACTCCTTCCAAAGCTTGGTGCCGTGGACAATAAGTAGAACCCAATTAAAACCCAATAGCTTCAGATCCTCCCTTTCTCCCTTCCTGCTCCCTTCCCTACACATAGCCCAAGCAGGAATTGTACCACTAAGCCATGTCTTTAGTTTCTCTCTCTCTTCTTTATTTTTGGAAACCCAAGTTGGCTTTGAACTCCTGTCTTAGCCTTCCCAGTTACTGAGATAACCTGTGACACCACAGAACCCAGCAAGAATTTTCTTTCTTTTTTAAAAAATTTCTATATGTATGTGTAGACATATGTGTGAGTGTATGTTTATTTGAATATGTGCATTTGGAGCCTAGAGGTTGCTATCAGGTTCCTTACTGGAGTGTTTCGCCAGCAGGCTCCACACACTTGCTTTTTTATGTGATGGCTGGGGATCTGAATACAGGCCCTCATGTTTGTACAGCAGGCACTTTGATAGATGAACTGTCTCCTAGCCCCCGCAGGAAGAGTTTGCTTTTGAGACTTGACAATATGAACTGCATGTTCAAATAGAAAAATAATCAAGAATTCTAAATGTAATTCTAATGTTACCCATGTCACAATGTTAACAGTAGGAGACTAGACACAAATCAGTGGGAAAAGCCTGAGCTGGTGTCTTAGGGTTCTATTGCTGTGAAGAGACACCATGACCACAGCAACTCTTATAAAGCATTTAATTGGGCCTTACAGTTTCAGAGGGTCAGTCCATTACCAGCATGGTAGGAAGTGTGGCCGCCGTCAGACGTGAGGATGGAGAGGTTTCTGAGAGTTTTACATCTGGATCCTCAGGCAGCAGTGAGGAGGGTGAGAGAGGAGAGAGAGGGGAGAGAGAAAGCCCACCCCGGTGACATACTTCCTCCGACAAGGCCACACTTCTTAATCCTTCTAAGTAGTGCTACTCCCTGAGGAGTAAGCATTCAAATATGTGGGAGCCACTGGGGGCCATTCTTACTCAGAGCACCATGGGTGGTGTCTATGGTAGGGTTCATGTGTGTTTATGGAAGTGCTATGAATTAGTAGGGGTAACTGAGAAAGTCTGTTAGCCACTTGGAATTTATTTTGTGATCTCTGTGAAGAACTGTGTTGAGGTGGGCATGTGCTGCATGTCTGTATTCTCAAGCACTCAAAAACTTGAGGCAGTAGAGCGGCCACAGTCCGAGGGCAGCTTATGCTGCGAGGGAGGTACTGTCCTGAGAAACAAGGACAGGGAAAAGAACTACGATGATTTTACCTTCTTTCCATTAATCAGAATGACATGTAAACATTGAAATCATTAAAAACACGTTCTGCAGGGCGCAGTGGTTCACACGTTTAGTCCCAGCACTCGGGAGCAGAGGCAGGAGGATCTCTGTGAGTTTCAGGCCAGCCTGGTCTACAGAGTGAGTTCCAGGCCATCCAAGATTGCATAGTAAAACTGACTCAAAACAACAACAAAAGCAACCCATATGTCCAATTGTCATAAGCAGTGGAGCACTTCCAGAAATGGGTCCGGGTAAGTATGTGTGGGAAGGTGGTGGGCATGAGGATGAAATGTTGGATTAAGAAGGGAACCTTGAATGACTTATTACATTGCTAAGAATCACTAACTAAGCATGATCCCTCAGTTTTCCCACCATCTAAATTCCACATGCATCAAGAGTTAATATAAAAAATTAAGGTATGAAAGTACTGAAAGGCAACCACTCGTAACTCATACATACAATTCCGGGATTTGGGAGGAAGATCTGGAATTTAGGATCATCTTCAGTTACGTATGAGTTTGAGGCTGGGCTACGTGAGACCCTCTCTCAAAACAAACAAAAAGACAGTCAAAAATAGGAAGTACTAAATAATAGGTTTTCTGTCCCCCGATAATAGGTTTTTCTGCCTACGCAGTAAGCCAGATCAAGCTGAACTGAAAAAGTATAACAACAGGTGTATTTGAGCAAAGCAACTCCCAGGTGGGCTCTCCAGTCCTGGAGATGGAGGCTGGAGAAGCCACGCACCTGAACTGAAGCAGGGAGATTATACAGGTTGTAGGTGAGGGGTGCTGATGTGTCCGCCACAAGCTGGGTTTGTGCCCAAGTATGGTCAAAAGCTGAGCGCTTTAGGCGGGGACTTGGGCGGCTGCGTCTTCAGAGGAGGAAGCCGCAGGAGCCGCCAGGAATTCGAGATTGGGCTTTGGAGGCTCCCAGTGAATACCAAAGTACGGAAAGTTTTAAAGTATGACAGAGACGACAGGAACAAAGAATTTTTGATTTTCGGTTTTTTTAGCTGCATCTCTGGCACATTTCTAACAATTAATAAACTTTAGAGATAAGTCATATAGTCCCATACAGGTATAAATACTGGAATATTCATCACGGCATTGCTGACAGTAGCAAAATCTGTTGATATAAAGCCTCTGTCTGTGGGGGAGTTGTTAAATAGACTGTGGCAAATATGTAGATAGGGATATTCTATAACTGATAAAAAGAATATTTATTAGCATAGTAAGACATGACATACAAGTGAAAATTGAGTTGTGAAACAAATCAGTGAACTGAGCATTATGGTCCTCGTCAGGAAGATTGCCAAAATTGAGGCCAGCCAGGGCTACATAGTGAGATCTTGTCTCAAAAAGCCAAACAAAATAAAAAGCCCAAACTAACACCCCACACACTCAAAAATAACAAAAGTAAAGCATTATTTCATATGTTTAAACAAGTTTAAACATATATTATATCTTTGTCTGAATATATGTAATGGAATTAATCCACGGAGTCTATTTAACGATCAAAGGAATTTATTTGGGGGTAAACTCACAACCACGGGAGATTTATCATAAGGTCCTGGAAAGCTGAGCTATGTCCCACACTGAACGGCTTGGTCCAAGATCTCAGCATCCAGAACTATGAGGTAGCCAAGAGAGAGGGCATACATGCATCCCAGGTCTTAAGGATCCCCCGTGGCCATGCCCAAGGGGCAGATACCTCAAGGTCATAGGCAGGTGTAACAGCTACATCTGCCTCACTAGGGGCGGTGCTTCAGGGCATGGCTCAAACAGCCCCCACTCCATCTCCCCCTTTAGTCTAAATAAGAAAGTTCTAACCTAATACAGAACTATATACAACAGGAATGAATATCAAGGAGAAATAAAGGGTCATGACATAAACAAATTGAACTACAACCAACAAGAACAACATCAAGTGAGAGACACATACTAAAATCCAGAGATGTCCAGAATATAGGTAAATGGTATGTTAGAGAGATTATTAAAAAAACTGTCACATCCTGAAGAATCTGTGTCTAGTACTTAGTATGTTCTAGCTAAGATACGAGAAGATTGTAACTGTAACTGTTAGTCTTCAACCCCATCAAAGACCTGAGAAGGAATATAATAATACCTGAGAAAACGGGAAATGCACACAAGCAACTTTTGGAAATCTTGTGAGAATAGACAGAGACAGCTGGCAGCCTGGACAGTCACCTAAAGTTTCTCAGCACCATTGGGGCATCCAATTTGGCTACAGGCCTAGAGTATCTGACAGACCATTTTCAGAAGCAAGAATGTTGAAAGACCATCTTACCCTGTCTTGGCAGAGTTCAGTAGTCGCTTTGCCTTGTGTCCTGCTCGTCCAGAAAGGACAGCATTCGTACTGTCAGCAGTTGAGGTAAGGGCAGTTCTTTGCCCAGCAGGCCATTATGCGCCAGGAAGAAGACAAACTTCCAAACGGAGTGTCTTAAACAGCTACCCACTACATAATATGTAGTTCAATAAATATGTAAAATTAGAGGGAACAGGCTGACTTTTATAATGCCTAATCAGCATCGTAGAACTTGCAAAACTGACCTGGCTGGTTCTCTAGAAGGACCCAGAGCACGCACTGAGAACTGTTACTGTTACAGTCTGTTGCTGGGTAGGGTCCAGTTATTATCAGACTGTTGGGAGGCTGTGGCAGGGACTCCAGGCTGGTCGTAATTAGTAGTGATGACCCTGTCCAAAGAGAGCAAAACCTAGAGTCATCAAAGAACAGTTTTTCCTGGGACGGCAGCACTACTACTGCTGACCTTTCACCTCCAGCCCCTCCAGTGGTGTGACCAATACCTTCAGTTACCTGCTCTCTGGAGTTTGAAACTGATTGACAGTCCTCACTCCAAAGCCTCCATGATGAGTCACTCACATAGTTCTGTGGCTAAAGCCTCAGGCAAACCCAGCACTCATATCAACCAGATCATTCCAAGGGCCTGGAATCACTACCCAAAAGCCCAACCTACGAAAGATTTTGTGGGGTTGTTGTTTTTTTTTTTTTGAGACTGGATCGTACTGTGTCTTAGGCTATTCTAGAACTCACTATGCAGTCCAGGCTGACTTTGAACTTAGGATGGTCTTCCTGCGCACGTGCGTTGCAGCTCTTTTCCCATGCCTTACTTCTCTCTAAAATGTGAACAATGCTCTAAGTGGTTAAAATCGCCCAGTTTTGCTTGTCTTCTTACAATGTTCACTGTTGTTTGATATTTCATTCAATGTGGATATTCAATATTTTTTAAAAATTGACAAAATTGAAAAGATTTAAAAAAGAGAAAAGTGAAAACTAATCTCTGGGCTGGCAGGATGGCTCAGTAGATGAAGGTGCTCGCTGCATAAGCCTGGTGACGTCAGATTGATTGCTGGAACCCACACAACTGTGAAGGAGAAAACTGAGTCTCCAGGGTCCTTGACCTCCGGGAAAATGCCATGGCACACATACACCTACCTGCACACTACACACGTACACCCACCTACACACTACACCCACCTACACACTACACCCACATACACACGTACACCACCTACACACACACACACACCTACACACTACACCCACCTACACACTACACCCACCTACACACTACACCCACCTACACACTACACCCACCTACACACTACACCACCTACACACATACACCCACCTACACACTACACCACCTACACACTACACCCACCTACACACACACACACCTACACACTACACCCACCTACCCACTACACCCACCTACACACTACACCACGCCCGCGCACAGTAATAACATTTTATTTAAAAAAACAAAAAGATCTGGGCAATGGTGGCACTTAGGAGCAGAGGTAGGCAGATCTCTGTGAGTTTGAGGCCAGCCTGGTCTACAGAGAGTTCTAGGACAGCCAGGGCTACACAGAGAAACCCTATCTTGAAAAAAAAAAAAAAGTGAGGAAGAAAAAACCAAAATCAAATTAAGAGGACTATCAAGATGGCGAGTGTAAATTGAACAAGTAAATCTCTGAATGGGGCAGGTGAACAGCGAGGGGAGCAGTAAGAGAAATGGTGACGGCCAGTAGATCTAACTGTGCTAATACGAGCCTCTTAAGACGGCTTTGAAAGTAGAAGGCCGTCAGAAATCCAGGGCGGGGTCTGTCGCCAGCTCAGTGGGACATTTTCCTACTGTGCATGAGGACTTGGTTAAATTGCCAGCTCAGAATAAAAGGGGAAGGGGAGGGAAGCTAGCTGGAACATTCGCAGA
Source organism: Peromyscus nudipes (assembly GCA_902168325.1). NCBI lineage: Eukaryota > Metazoa > Chordata > Mammalia > Rodentia > Cricetidae > Peromyscus > Peromyscus nudipes. Next base: position 9,193 of record CABHPH010119983.1, read on the forward strand.
AACTTCACAAATGGTAATTATTACAGTAATTTTACAAATAGAAAAAGGACCAACATCTCAGTGGATGGTGGAAAACTGAGTAAGAAAGTAGGGCTGACAAGCTGGCTCATATACACATATGCATGTGTGCACGTATACACACAGATAAATGTTTAAAAAGCAAACACATCACTCCATCCTCCACATTAAAGAGATAAGACAGAGGCCTGAAAAGGCGTTCCTAAATGAAACAGATGCACAGCCAAATACATGGGTAGGTTTTAAGATTTTTTAAAATAACATTTACTTATTATGTGTTCGGGGTGGGGTATGTGTGCATGTGTGCCACGACAAAAATAGAGGTCAGAGGACAACTTAGGATTCAGTTCTCGTCTTCAGTTATGAGTCCCAAAGGTGAAACCCGGGTCCTTAGTGATAGCAAACGCCTTTATCTGCTGAGCCAGCTTACAAGACCTCACCTTGAGATTTTTTACTGTTTTGTTTTTATTGTTTTGTTTTTTGTTTTGAGACGGGGTCTTGCTCTGTACCTGTCTGGCTTGCTATTTGCTTTATGTGGCCTCTGCTGGCCTCCAACTCATGGTCATCTTCCTGCTTGAACCTCCTGAGTGCTTGGCTTACAGAAACTCATGTCACACCCAGCTTTCAGAGAGTGAATTAATTACTAAATTCTTTAACAAATGACACAAATTGAGCACCCCTCCTCCAAAGACTGGTTCTGTCCCTATTCTAGAGGAGTTAGGAGCACCCAGGGTTCTAGGTTCAAATTTACTTTCCTGGTACATAAGCCTCCCACAGCTCTCTTACTCGGAACTGAACCTAGAGTCGTCTACATGCTGCAAACATGCTCCATCACTGAGCAACACCTCTAGCATGAACATTTGACCGTGACTTTAAGTGGTGCTGAGCTGTGAGTCCAGTAAGAGCCAGAATGTAATGCCCCCAGAAACAGGAACAGCCCTTGCTCTGTGCCAAACCCACACCTGTGTGTGATCCACCCAGTGCTCCCACTCAGTGGATAGAATCACCATTTCGTGGAAGGTGATTTGTTCAGAAATGGACCGCTCTGCTTTCTAGGTACGTACTCCACCACTGGCCATATCACCTGCCCCTCAGGCCTCTGTGCCCTCTGCATTTGCTTAGAAGTGATATGAGTCTGGGGTAGTCTGTCTCCACGTGGAGGACAAGACCACAGGTCAGGAAAAGGACAGGGTGAAGGGATGGAGTGAGATCACGCCATTGGCTAGGCAGACTGTCTAGGTGTCACTCAGGTTGCGGCTCTCTTTGTGCTTGTGGAAATGCTAATTAATTCCCTGCTCCTGCTGTGTAAGGACAAACAGAAATCCTCACAGATATTTTAGCACATGTGAGCTTGTCTTCACCCATGTGTTCCAGCACACCTGTGTACTCTCGCCCTTGAGGTAGGACAGATCTGGATTCCGTGTTCCTGCCCTGCTGCCTCAGTCCTCAAAGCCGACTTCTCCACAGCACTTACACTTCATTTTTAAAGTAAGGATTCCAAGTGGCCCAGGAAGATGAGGTTCAGACACACAGGGTGGCTCTGGAAATCTCCCTGGCTTCTGTGGGAGGCGCCTCTGCTGGAGAGGTGGCTACAAGGTGCCAGGATGATTCTGCGTTGTACTCAGGGTAACTGGTCCCCATGTCCTGGTCCTCAATGAGCCTTTGTCCCTCTGCAGCCTGTTAGTTTTGGCTCTAATAGCCTCTGGATCAAGCCCAGATCCCAGAACAAGCCAACAGAAATGACTCTTTGAAGAAAAAGAGTTGGAGTACTGGAGGAGAGACAAGATGGAACATTACCCCTCAGCTCCTCCTTAAAGGCAGCGTTTAATAACCACTAACTGCCCATCTGGGTTTGTGACAAGTTTATCTCTTTGTGTGGCTAATTGCCTTCTGTGATTGACTAGAAGCCTGTAAGGTCATGGGCTGTGCCTGGACTTTTATCCTTACTTTAAAAAATAATGCATTCCTATGTTTAATTAATTAGCCTCCCCCCCCCCCATCCCATGTATCTGGAGACCTAGAGAGACGGCTCAGTGGTTAAAAGTTTGCTGCTCTTACAGAGGACCTGAGTTCAGGTCTCAACATCCACTAGAGGCAGCTCCAGGGAATCTGACTCCCTCTTCTACTGTGTGTGTGTGTGTGTGTGTGCATGCTCATGCACACATGCACAGACATACACATATACACATAAATAAATCTTTTTTTTTTTTTCAAGACAAGGTTTCTCTGTGTAGTTTTGGTGCCTGTCTTGGTTTTTTTGTTATTTTGTTTTTGTTTTCGAGACAGGGTTTCTCTGTGTAGCTTTGCGCCTTTCCTGGAACTCACTCTGTAGCCCAGGCTGACCTCGAACTCACAGAGATCCGCCTGGCTCTGCCTCCCGAGTGCTGGGATTAAAGGCATGTGCCACCACAGCATGTATTTATTTTATGTGTATGGATGGCCACATAAATAAATCTTAAAAACAAAAACAAATAGAACCATGATGTGTAGTTCAGTGGAATTGCACCTGCATAAGATCCTGGGGTCAATACCCAGCATGGTTTTAAAAAAAGAAGCCATACTATATAATTCATTGCTGGGTTTGTTTTCATTTAACAATGCCCCGTATAGATTTTTGCCTGAATACCAGCATTATATATCAACACACTTGTGTTTTTTAGATTACCTCAGAACGTTCAACCATGTAGATATACTGTGTTTTAATTAATCTCTTTTATTGAACATGTACTTCATTTCCAACCTCTTCCTACAATTTATTATTCCTTTATTTATGGCTTTGTGCCCATGTTTAAATGGACCTGCAGAATTAACTCCTGCAGGAGGGGTTTTGGCCTAAAGGAATGTACATATAGTGTAAGGAGACAGCTGTCAGCTTGCACGTCAGGAAGACTCAGTTGTTTCTGTCCATCGTTGTCCTCAATGGCAGCTCAGGGATGAGACCCCTCTTCCCTGTCCTGGACTGGCTTGGAAATGCTCAGCTAGGAGTTATCTTGGTCCAGGTTTCCCAGAGGTTTGGAAAGACATGGTGGAGCAAAGGTCACCTCGTGGTGGCCAGGGTGTGGAGAGACAGAAAGAGGCTGGGGACAGGGTCATTTTGGGGTTTCTCCAGATCACTTTCCTCCATATAGACCAGTGGACCCCAACCTGAGGGTCATGACCCCTTTGGAGGTCGAACGACCCTTTCATGGGGGTCGCCTAAGACCATAGGAAAACATAGTTACTTACATTACAATTCGTAAGATAGCAAAATTACAGTTATGAAGTAGCAATGAAAATAATTTTATGGTTGGGGGTCACCACAGCATGAGGAACTGTATTAAAGGGTCGCAGTATTAGGAAGGTTGAGAACCACTGATCTAGGCACTTCCTCGTTTTTGAATTTTTAAATTTTATTTTATGTGTATGGATGTTTTGCATACATGTATGTCTATGTATCGCATGTGTGCCTGGTGCCCTTGAAGGCCAGAAGAGGGCATCAGATCCCTTGGAACTAGATTTACAAATGGTTGTGAGCCATCATGTGGGTGCTGGGAACCAAACTCAGGTCCTCTGGAAGAACAGTCCGTGCTCTTAACCTCTGAACCATCTCTCCAGCCCCCCAGACATTCCCTCCTAATTTTCATCAATTCCCAGCAATGCCGTCAGATTCTAACTTTTTATCAGTGGATTAATCCAGTGATTGAGAGAGTCCTCAAGATCCAGTCCTTTGCCCCAAAGGCCCAGCTCTGACCCTGCTATGTTGGGCAGCAGGACTTGAACACTTGAGTCTTCTAGGGAGACACCTGTTTATATCTGTTTCTGGCAATACTAATTACTGTATCTCAAAGGTATTGAAGATGAATGGATAAACAGAATGCAGTCTGTTCATACGTTGCGTGGCTTTTGCTGGGAAATGTAACCAAATGTTTATCACCCTAGATGGGGCACTGATGACAGAGCAGGAGATGTGATTCTGCTCACATGTGCGTTGTCAAGCCGATGAGTTTAATTGGAGATACTTACAGTGGCCACACCACCAAAAAACTGTCTGCTTCCCCCACCCCACTCCTCAGGGAGTGGGAGGGACTTGTGGGTCTACAGTGCCACCTTGTGAACCCTCCTTGGGCCCTTTGTGCACTGCCTTGTGAGCCTCCCCACTTGCCCTTTCTTTAAGGGGAACGTTAATGGGCCTGATCTTGTGAGGACCTTGTGCAGAAAGTCACAGCCACTCGGATTTCTAAGGGCCATGCCATGCCCAGAGGACAGCATTCTACAACACCAAAGAACAGAATCTTTCTTTGTTTTTCCCTTTTCCTCCCCCCTCATCCCCCCTTGGCAGTACTAGGAGCCCAAGGTCTTGAGTATACTAGATAAGTACTCTACTACCGAGCCCCACCCCTAGCTGTAGCTGTAGGAAGGGATGGGATTCAGCCATGAAAAGAAAGGGTGCTCTATAATTGCATGGGACTCAGCCGTGAAAAGAAAGGGTGCTCTATAATTGCTACCATGCAGGTGAACCTTGAGAATGGTATTTTAAGAGAATTCAGACATTGAGGGCCATGTACTGAACGATCCCATCCATATGAAATGTCCAGCATAGACAAGTGTGTGGAAACAGGGAACGATTGGGTGGTTTCCAGTTGCTGAGGGAGGAGGTAATGGAGACTGTGGTAGTCTGAATGAAAATGGCCCCCATAGGCCCACAGGGAGGGGCACTATTAGGAGGTGTGGCCTTGTTGGAGGAGGTGTGTCATGGGGTGGGCTTTGAGGTCTCGATGCTCAAGCCAGGCCCAGTGTCACTCTCTCTCCTGTTCACTGCCGATCCTGATGCAGAACTCTTGGCTGCCTCTCCAGCACATGTCTACCTTCCCGCCTCCATGCTTCCCACCATGATGTCAGTGGGCTGAACCTCTGGACTGTAAGCCGGCCCCAGTTCAGTGTTGCCGTGGTCACGGTGTCTCCTCACAGCAATAGAACCCTCAGACCGGGACTAAATAGGTCCGGCAGTTTGAGGAAGGCAGGGAAGGTTCTGGAACTAGATAGTAACGATGGCTGCACAGGGTGTGAATGTTATTACTGGCACTGAACATATTTAAAATGGTTAAAACTATAAATTTTGTTACGTATTTTATCACACATATGAAAGGAAAAGAAATTAAAGGTGTTTTTTTTTTTTAAGCTCATTCTTCCCACACCCCCACACCCATATGCTGCTTTGGAAAATTGTAGCTATTACTGTTCTTCTGACCCTTCCCGCATACTGTCTCTTTGTAAACTTTGAAGAGCCTGTCTGTATCTCTTGTAGTTGGAAATTATTTCATTAAGAACACAACAAGGATTTTTTTTTATCTGTTTGTGATACTATTTCTGTGTATTTTGTCTTCTTGGGTGTTGGAGGCCCTTCTAAATTGGTGATTCTCAGAAGCATGTTCATGCTGCGTAGTTACTCTAAAAGTAGCCCCTTGGGAACTTGTCAGTAAGTAGGGCTTCTCTTTAGGTAACAGGCAGAATAGGCAAATAACTCATTCCTGGGGTTGAGTCAAGTATCAGATTCTGCAGGACTTTTTCTCTGGAAGCACCCAACTTCTCCAGAGCAGCATGTGTGTTGGTGAAGCCTGCCCATTGATATTCGGGAAAATAGGAAGAGTTGGGAACTGGAAATCTCATATGGAGTATTTATTTAGACTTGTACTTAAGCCTCCAGACTTCAAAGAAAAAAAAAACTAGTGAATAAATAAATAAAATGAGCTACCAGATGATGGTCAAAATATTACCTTTAGCCGAGTGGTGGTGGTGCACGCCTTTAACCCCAGCACCCGGGAGGCAGAGCCAGGCGGATCTCTGTGAGTTCGAGGCCAGCCTGGTCTACAGAGTGAGTTCCAGGACAGGCACCAAAACTACACAGAGAAACCCTGTCTCGAAAAACCAAAAAACAAGCAAACACCTTTATTGCTAATCACACTGAGGATGGGATTGTAAACAAGTCACCAGCTGGTGTGTGTGTGTGTGTGTGTGTGTGTGTGTGTGTGTGTGTTTTGTTTTTTGGCCAGTAGCCAACCAGGGTAGGAGAGGTCAGACCTGACCATCTGTGACTGGTTCCTTGTATACTGGTGAGGCAGAGGACAGGTTAGGGCTGGGGGTGTTTTACAGTGGCTGCTCCTCCTGGAAACATCAGGAACAGTGAAGAAGTGAAATTTGGTTGAACTGAACAGATGAGATGAATGGACCCAGAGCTGTAATCGGTAGTCTGTACTTGTTCTGTTTGCTTCCTCTTGGAGAGGCTTGAGCAAGAGTCGGTGTCTAATTCTACCCCGGCGAGCAGAGTCCATGACCCACTTCTGCCCTCCCTGTTTTCTTGATTATCCAGAGCCTTCTTTTTGAGGCTTACACTTTAATTTTCATTCTGAAGCAGTCTCTTGCCAGACCTCTGAAGAATTCATGGCTTGCTAGCTCCATACAACAGAATGTAAGAGGGGCCTTTGTTGTCCTGTGAACTTCCTGTTTTGTGTCAGGAACCCTCCTTCTAGGAAGGGGGCAGCCAGCGGCAGAGTGTATGAAGACTTCTTCACGGGAACATTAGCGTTTGTTGAATAACTGGGTTTAAGCACCTCTACACTGCACTCGGCCAGCAGTCCCAAGATGAGTCAGAGCTAGACCCCAGGCAGCCTTTCAGTGGTTGGGGGTGGGGCTAAGTACCTGTAAGTAAGTGTTCCTGGAGTCATGGCTGTGACACACAGGACAGATTTCAGAAGTATGGGCTGGAAGAAGCTTCCCGGTGCTGGGAAGAGGCCAGTGATCTCACACATTTTCTGTAGTATTTCCGGGTATGTTTTTAAAGAAGGCTGAGGCTTGGACCGTCTGAAAGAGATGTCCTTGTAGGTCACTGTGGGAAGCACAAGTCTGATCAGAACACCTGCTCTTGGTGTTCTCTCTCTCATGGAGTGGCTGGCCTGCAGCTGCCTTGTGGAGTCTTAGAGCAGCTTTGCCTGCTTTTGTGGGAAACTAGACTTGTATAAGAAGGGCTCCTGGACAGACAGCTCCTCTTCCCTCTGTGAGGTGCCCAAAAGCCCAGTGGGAAAGAAATGGACAGAAATGTCTAATACTTGAGCTGTATCCCCCACTCTCTTCCCCGTTTGTGACCTTTGATACTGTGTAACTATGAGCAATGCTTGTAGGACCTGTCAGTCATCCATTCTGTGGACCAGACAGCTTTGGGGGGGGTGCTTTTTGACTAGTTTCTGTATGTGTCTATAGTGCCATCTGCTGGCCGTGGAGAAAGTTCAGAAATCTGTGTGTTTGTTCCTGCTAAAGTTGGACTGCATTTGTCCTAAGTATCCTGAACAAGAGAAACGTCTCAGCCAGCAGTGGGGGAGACCCAAGGGATCCTCACACTGTTTATAGCTCAGTATCTGTCTCTCAGTCTTCTGCTCCCGTCATGATACCCACCTGAAGGTGCCACGTGTCTGATGGAGAAAGATTGTCATAGCACACTGGCCCTCTTTTTCATAGGTACACAGCAGAGGTAAGAATGGTAAGGTCAGGCCGGGCCGTGATGGCACATGCCTTTAATCCCAGCGCTTGGGAGGCAGAGCCAAACCGATCTCTGTGAGTTCGAGGCCAGCCTGGTCTACAGAGCAAGATCCAGTACAGGCACCAAAACTACACAGAGATTGGTAAGTCAGCCTGTGATTAATCCAGCACAGATATTGACAGGGCCCCAGCATCTGTTTCTTCCTGGGACCCGGGTCCATCACAGCTCTTTGTAGGTCCTTTGCAGCCATCTCTGAGGTACTTAGTACTCAGTCAGATTCTGGTTCTGCTGAGCGTATGGCACAGCCATGGAATCCTGGGCTTTACCAGGAAGGAGTTTCAGTTATGGAAAAGGAGTTTTTAGTCTAGTTTAGTTTTGTTCCTTAATTTCATTTGTAATAGAACCGCACGCCAGCCAGGCCTGGAGTTGCTGGAGGACCTTGCACGGGATGGGAAGGAGGGGTGACTTTGTTGACCCCTGTCTGCAGCCTTGTCTGGACTGGCCCCATTTTTGTTACCTCAGCAGAGTGGTGAGCCAGGCAGGAGCAGTCGGGACCTTCCCTCATCTCCTTGTCTTAGCTTCGGTTTTAGCCCCTGCATTGAGTGAGTTTCAGAACAGCCAGGGCTTTACAGAGAAACCCTGTCTCGAAAAACAAAAAAGAAAAGAAAGGATGTGCTGTGACACTTTATAGGGGTGGGTCACAGCTCTCTTTTTATCTTTTTTTCAAAACAATATTTTTTTATTTTTATGTGTTTTGTGTGTATGTTTGTAAATGCATTCATTGCATGCCTGGTGTCTGTGGAAGCCAGAACAAGCATCTGATACCCTGAAACCGGGAGTTAGAGGCTGTTGTTAGCCGCCATGTGGGTCCTGTAAGCTTAACACTGGTCCTCTGCAAGAACAGCAGCAATTACTCTTTAATGGCTGAGCTGTCTTTGAGCTCCTGGGGCCACAGCTTTCTGTCTGACATAATCCAAAGCCTGGGCCTGATGGTGTGGATGGAAGGGGAGGGAAAGTTCTGCCAGGCATTCAGGAGGGAACTTTCCTTCCGTGGTAAACTTTCAGATTCACTTAATGTCTTGCTCTGGCACCTCTTTTAAATACTCTGCCACTCATCGCTTCTGTCTGAGTAGGTTTGGAGAAGGGGCAGGGCTGTGACCTGCCATCAGATAGATGCTCTTCAGTACCCATATGAACTAAAGGCATCAGAGGGAGCATCATCCTAGGAGATGCCAGCACTGGCCCAGAGCAGATGGTGTTAACGCAGTGTCTGAAGGCAGAGCAGGGGCCAGGGAGGGAGAGTTCTTTAAAAAGGAAGGAGCATGTGTCAGACCCCGAGCAGAAGAGTCATGGACGGCTCAAGACTGGTCTCAAAGCCCCCATAAGTGCTGTCTTTAATTGTAAGAGTATGCCTCAGATTTCTTCTAGAATCGGGTACTGGAGAGATGACTCAGAGATTGAGTACTTGATGCTCTTTCAGAGGACCCGGGTTCAGTTCCCGCCACCCACATCAGATGGCTCATAACTACCTGTAACTCCAGCTCCAGGTGATCTAAATCCCTCTCCTGCGCTCCGTGGATACCCACACATAAGACACACACACACACACACACACACACACACACACACTTACTTAAAAATAAATCTAAAAAAAGTTCTTGTACAGTGACTTGAAAGCACTCACAGACTAGGCTGATAACGGGCAACATGAGCTTCCTGGTGTCGCAGGCATCATGGTAGTTTAGTTTCCCAGGTGCTGTGCCAGCTGCCACCTCTGCGCTCTGAGAAGAGTCACTTTCTCAGATGGCTTGAGATGGGCCAGTGGTGACTGAGAACAGAAGTGAGCCAAGCCCTGGCAAAAAGAGCCTGGTTTCTAGTCTTTTGATAGCATCCTAGGCTGGCTTTGAATTCACAGTCCTCGCCTCTACCTCCTGAGTGTTGGGATTAAAGATGGATGCCACCACACCTGGCAGCATGTCTTTTAAATGTCTGGTTATGAGAAACTTTAAGGGTAATCAGGAGCCCAAAGTCTGCCCAGACCCCATGTCTGACCCCCCATGGCAGCATGTCCTCTAAGCCTTGTAGCATGAATCTTAAACAGTCTTGTTAATAAAATGAAACCTGAGCCAGGTATTGGGGTGAAATGCTAGATGGTCAGAGAAACAGAACAAGCCACAGCTATCTCACCTTGCCGGATCCTCAGCTGGTCTTGCTTCCTCAGACTGGAAGCCTCTATGTCCTCATATCCAAATGAGTCTCAGCTGAACTGCTGCTTATAAGCCTGAATGCTTAACCAGCCCAATGCTTCTCCAGGCCAAATGCCTACCCAGGCCAAATGCCTCTCCAGGGCAAATGCCTCTAGTTTCTGGTCCTCACGCTTTATATACCTTTCTGCTTTCTACCACCACTCCCTGGGATTAAAGGTGTGGCTTTCTGGGATTAAAGGTGTGTATCACCGTGCCTGGCCGTTTCCAATGTGGCCTTGAACTCACAGAGATCCAGAGGGATTTCTGTCTCTGGAATGCTAGGATTAAAGGCGTATGCTACCACTGCCTAACCTCTATGTTTAATATTGTGGCTGTCCTGTTCTCTGACCCCAGATAAGTTTATTAGCATACACAATATTTTGGGGAACACAATACCCCCACAAAGCCTGAATATTGTCGTGGCGCGCTCTCCCCGTATGCTCTAAAGAAATCCTGGAGTGACTGTGTTCATCAGGCCTCACTTGTTGTGGATCAACCCAGGGTTCTGGCATCTGGAATGATTGGGTTCACTTTTATTTTCTGAAGAGCTACTGACTCTCCCCTCTTTGTCTTGTTTTCCAGTGGGAAATTAGTGTCTCCAAAGTGGAAAAACTTCAAGGGCCTGAAGCTCCAGTGGCGGGACAAGATCCGGCTCAACAACGCCATCTGGCGGGCATGGTACATGCAGTGTAAGTGTGTTGTCAGCCTGGCAGGGGTGTGCTGTGCCACAAGGGCCCTTAATTCTGCAGTGTCAGGGCTCCGCATCTTGGAGGCCTGAGCACCTTGAGTCTATAGCCTGCTCTTAAAAGATGCTTACAGCAAACTATTTCCTGAGCAGCCTGTGATAGGAAACCAAGTGATAATACATCCCAGGGACCAGGGCATTCACCAGCCATCAGGCAGAGTCAGCCAACAAAGCCTAGAGTCTGGAGGGACAGACATGTCCCTGACCATAGTGTGTATAGTGCATGCTGGGTACTTGGGCCCTAAGGAGTGAGGGGTTCTTTTCAGGAGAGTTGGGAGAATGTAGCCAAGAGGTGACATTGGAAGAGCCACAGAGCAGTGTCTGTTTCTAGCAGGTTAAGAAGACATGGGTGCCACTGTAGAGCTCTTATTCCTGGCTAGTTTGAGGATGGGAGGGTGCGGGCTTGAAGAGCAGAGCGGACTCTCCTGCCTTTGTGTTGATGAGCAGCTTTGCTTCTTACTTAGATATTACTGGCATTCTTTGCCTTGGGCCTGCATGCTGCTGCTCTTACTTCTCAGAGCTCTACATTTCTCCAGCAGAAGAAGGGAAGACCACTTCCGGGTGTGGCAGTTTGGGTTAGAGCTCCTTCAGGGTCTTAGGGTGTCTTCTCTCTCCTCCCAACCCAGATCTGGAGAAACGCAAGAACCCTGTGTGCCACTTTGTCACCCCACTGGATGGCTCTGTTGACGTAGATGACCACCGCCGGCCAGAGGTGCTTACCAGCAAGTGACTGAAGAGGGCTGGAGGGAGGGGGGTGCTGTGGAATCCTGCAGGAAACACCAAAGGGCCACATTCTGCGGGAGAAACTGCGCTGCTGCAGAATAGGGGAGCCTGAGCTGTGCTCCAGTTGACATGACCTGAAGGAGGAGCGGTGGCCTCCCGCAGTCCCAGCCTCCAGGAGACTGTCCTTAGACAAGCTGACCGTGGGGGGCCGGCCGCATTCTCTGCTTTCAGTTAAAATTGGTGTTTCTTCGGAGGGTTAGTCGGGGAAGGCTGGCTCCGTAGCAGATAAAGCAGAGCACATACACAACCACTCAGGAAAGTTAGAAGTCAGTGCTCTTCAGCTCACACTGGAGTACAGCTCACCTGGCGGGGTGCTCTCCCAGCAAGCCCTCACTTCGGTCTCCAGCACCACATAAAGTGGGCGTGGTGTCAGAACCTGCAGTCCTAGCGTGCGTGCGGGAGGTGGAGGCACAGAAATCAGAGTTCTAGGTCATTCTTGATATATAGGGAGTTGGAGGCCAGCCTGGCCAAATGAGACCCTCTCTGAAAAAACGGGATGAAAAGAGGTTGAAGAAAGAGTGGTTTATTTTATTTTTGTATTTTGTTTTATTATTTTGGTACTAAGGATAGAATCCAGGATCTCTTATAACACTTGCCAGGCAAGTGTTATACCATTGAGCTATACCTCCTTCCCCATAAGACTAAATTAAAAATTTTAAAACTAGATTATTTGTTTTCTCGTGTGTGTGTGTGTGTGTGTGTGTGTGTGTGTGTGTGTGTGTGTATGCATGTGTCACAGCTTATGTGTGGAGGTTAGAGGACAACTTTTGAGAGTCGTTGCCTTTCACCATGTGGGTCCCAGGGATCGAACTCGGGTCATCAGGCTTGACGGCAGGTGCCTTTGCCTTCTCACCAGCCTGCTTCACACTTTGAGATCACGGTGGGTGCTGCTGGAAGGGGCATTTGCAGGCCCCTTGTGAGTTTCCTTAGCATCCTCAGGCATGGAGGAAGCAGCTCCCTGCTCTTCTCTGAGTACCATGTGCAGTCGCCCTTGGTGTTGGGGTGCTGAAGAGACATTTTTGGCTAGGGTCCAGGTTGAAGTTCAGCGGAGAGGAGGTGCCCAGTGAGTGAAGCTGTTGTCTCTGAACTGAGACCCACCTGAGGCCACTTCAGTGATAGATACTGGGTATTCATGGGCTGCAATTTAATCACCACCCAAGACCTGCTTTTCATTTCGGCCTCTTGGTTGTAGGCCATCACCACAGAGGGCAAATACTGGAAGAGTCGCATTGAGATTGTGATCCGGGAGTACCACAAGTGGAGGACCTACTTCAAGAAAAGGGTATATGTTGGCAAGCGCTCCCCAAAGAACGTGTTCTGGAAGCTCTGGGGCAGGGGTTGGGTAGGCCAGAGATGGAACTGTATTCGGAATGTGGCCTGAGGCCCTGGGCTCCACAGCTGCCCCAGCAGTCACGGAGCATGATGTGGGAGTACTGTACTCAACACCAAGCAATGGCTGTGGTTTCCTCAGCCATGGAGAGGGCTGTTTCCTCCTTTGGGCCCACATTCGTGGGATGGCAGCCAGTGGGATCCCGTTCCCCAACTCCCCACTTCCCATATAGCTCACTGGCATACAAGGAGGTGAAGTGAGGGCACCCAGGGTTCTTGGTGGCCGCCTCACTTGTCCCTCTGCCCACAGCTACAGCAACACAAAGATGAGGACCTCTCGAGTCTGGCCCAGGTAAGTGAGCTTGGGAGCCCGGTCGTGACAAGATGTGACTCTGTGCCCCAGTGAGGCCTGCAGGAGAAGGCCAGACCCAGCAGCAGCTCCTTCTCCCATGGAGGTCCTGCAGGTGACCAGGAAGCAGGCGCACTCTGCTGGGTAGGCTAAGGGAGTAGCTCTGAATGCCTCCACCCTCTCGCCTCTTTGACGAAGCAGCCCTTTAGTGCGTGCCAGGACGGAGGATAATTAATCCAGCTGCTCTTGACTCTTCTTCCCCTGCTGGCCAGGATGATGACATGCTCTATTGGCACAAACATGGAGATGGTTGGAAAACCCCAGTCCCCATGGAGGAGGACTCACTGCTGGACACAGACATGCTCATGTCAGAATTCAGTGACACCCTCTTCTCCACACTTTCTTCACACCAACCAGTGGCCTGGCCCAACCCACGGGAAATAGGTACTAGTCTCTGTCCTTGGACAGCTGCCTTGCTTCTCTAGGAAGATTCCTCTAGGCCAGGCTTTCTTTAGGGCACCTCTGAGCTTGGCACTTATTTAGGCTAGCAAGGGAAAAGAGAAGGATTGCCCAAGCCCCTTGTCTGAGGTGCTGTGCAGTTGCATGAGAGAGACTGGAGGTGGAGCCTTGCAGGGGTGGCCATTCTTCTTTTAGTTCCACTGTGAGAAAGCAGCAGCTCTGATCTGAACCGTTCAGTGTTTCTGATACTGTTCTCGTAGTGTGGGATGTGTCCGATGAGTACTATATTCATGACGTCCGTCCTGGAAGCCTTCAGTCCTCCAGGTCCTCAGGGCAGGGCCGCAGCTGAAAACTGAGCAGGGACAGAGGCTGTGGGGATGTAGAGTGGGGTGCAAGGGCTCGTAGCTTCATGGTGATCCTCCTCTGCCTGTCTTTCCTGGCTTCTGAGGTTAGAGAGGACATGGCTATCTAAGGATGGCCACAAACCCCCAAGAATGGAGAATGCTGGTCAGCTTCCTGTAGGAAGTTCTTGGAAGATTCTAGAATGGGTAGGGTCGGGAGGATCCAAAACTAGTTGTATATTTTCCTTTGACCTTATTTGAGGTAAAATGATTCCCCTCTCTCACTTGTCATTCTTGCAGCACATTTGGGAAATGCAGACATGATCCAGCCAGGCCTGATCCCTTTGCAACCCAACCTGGACTTCATGGACACCTTTGAACCTTTCCAGGGTGAGGGCAGAGGGGAACATGATACTTGGATCTCCCTTGCCCATCCCATATCAGACTGGTGCCCCTTTTGTAGGGAGGACAGTTGGAGATGGGTGTAAAGGAAAGGCTTAGAATTTTTCAAAACTGAAATTTTTTTCATAACAACTGCAAAGCCTGGGGAGGTTTCCTGGGGCATTGGAAGGAAGTTGGGGAGCATTCTCAGAGTGCATACTTCCTGCTGGGAGCAGCCGCTCGGCCTTGACTGTGAGCAGCTCCTGCTCTAGACAGCAGAGGGCGCTGTGACACAGCCACTTCCCTGGAAAGTGCCCGAGGTTCGGTCAGCTCCCGAGCTCTGCCACTGTCCAGGTCTGAACACTTGGTATTTCAAGTGGTCCAGTCAGAATCCTCCTTCTATAGAAAAAATTATCTTTGGGAGTGGTGAGGTGGTGTTCAGGCCCCTGGTTATGTGCCATAATTTCCAGAAAAAGATAAGCTCATGGACTTCAAAAGACTCCCATGTTCTTTTTCAGATCTCTTCTCTTCCAGCCGATCCATTTTTGGCTCCATGCTGCCTACACCTACGTCAGTACCTGCCCCAGATCCCAGCAGCCCACCTTCTCAGGTAGAGGAAGCTGGGGGAGCAGACATGGCAGGTACAGGGCTATCGTCAACTTCACAGCCAGAGCTAGGGTAATGCTGTGACCATGAGTTGACAACACACTGGGGCCATTGCTGGATCCCTGCTGAATGCATGTGCATATGCAGAGAAATTATGGAACCCTCTTTGAGCATCCTTAACTCCACACCAGGTGGGAGACTATACCAGCAAAGTTGTTTTCCTACCTAAGATCAAGATCCCACGTAATCTTGTTCAGCCAGCTCTTTTCTTTCTTTTTTTGCGGGGTTGGGGTGGTGGGGGTTGTTTTGGGTGTGTGTGTGTGTGTGTGTGTGTGTGTGTGTGTGTGTGTGTATTCATTGGTGTTTTGCTTGCATGTATGCCTGTGTGAGGATGTCAGAAGCCCTGTAGCTGGAGTTATACAGACAGTTGTAAGATGCTATGTGGGTACTGGGAATTGAACCCAGGTCTTCTGGAAGAGCAGCCAGTGCTCTTAACTGCTGAGCCATCTCCCTAGCCCCCAGCCAGCTCTTTTCTAAGACAAGATTAGTTACAGAAGAAAAACATGGATCACTAATAAAAATATGTTGTGTATTGTTTTTACTTTTTATGGAGCAATTAATAAAAGATAATTACAGGTGTTAGGGCTACAGAATTGAGTGAGGCATAGTTCTCTGCTCTGGGGGAGCTCTTAAGATGGCGCTCTATTCAGTTAGTCACCCAGTAACCTGGCACCTTCCCCACCTAGCTCAGATAGTCATTTCTTCTGTAGAGACTGAGATCTGCACAGGTGGTTCCTCATAGCCTTTCCACTCAGGAAGAGATAGCCTGACTGGAAGTTGATACTTCGAGCTGTCCTGGGAGAACCCCTGAGCAGCTGTGGTCTAGGCTGCTTCTGCTCTGTAACAGAAGATGGCAGGGACCGTGGGTAGACCTGGACCAGACTCTAGAAACCAGATATCCCTCGGCTTCTGTCCAGCTTTGTCTGAGCTCTGTGTTATCATTAGTTCCTAATGGAAACAAGACCCCTGCTGACACCCGGGGAACACAGATCCATTTCCTCAGCAGAGCAGTGTGTTGGGCCTGGGAGAGAGCCCTTCCCTCCCTTGGCCCCTCAGTCCCCATGTCCACAGTCAGTCTTTGTGCTCTGTAGTGCTAAACAGTGAGTGCTGATGATATAGCCATAGCTTTGTTTCTTCGTCTCTTCCGTCCTCAGGGGAACATCTTGCCAAACCCAGCTCTTCCCACTGTGAGCCTTCCCAACAGCCTCATTGCATCCTCTGCATCCCCGTCCATGGACCCCACAGACGGGCAGGCTTGTGAACGCACTTCCCAGACTGTGGACCCATTTATTCAACCTGCAGACTTTGGTCCCTCTGAGCCACCTCTGAGTGTCCCACAGCCCTTCCTTCCTGTCCTCACTATGACCTTGCTTTCCCCTGGCCCCGCCCCGGCCCCTGTCCCACCTGCACTGCCCTTGGTCTCCCCTCCTGCCTCTACTCTGAGCCCTTCAGCTCCACCAGCTTTCCTGCAGCCACAGAAGTTCGCTGGAGTCAGCAAGTCGACCCCTGTAATCACCCACACAGCCTCGGCCACTCTCACCCATGATGCTTCTGCCACCACTTTCAGCCAGAGCCAGGGTCTGGTTATCACAGCACACCACCCAGCCCCCTCATCATCCCCCTGTGGTCTGGCACTGTCACCTGTACCCCAACCACCAGCTGTGGGACCTCCCCAGCCTCATTTAACTTTTATACACCCCAAACCTGTGTCCTTGACTGGAGTGAGACCCAAGCAACCCCCCAAAATAGTGCCTGCTCCCAAACCTGAGCCTGTGTCCTTGGTGTTGAAGAGCGCCTGCATTGCTCCAGGTGAGTTGGATTAGGGTTAGAGCCTGCCAGGGTGGCCTAGGGTTAATGGTTCCCTTTCTCAACGGCTTTAAATTCGTGACACCTCCCTCCCCATTTAAATGGAACAGAGCAACGTGGATACTTCAGCGTGCAGTCTGTCTTTCCGTCCTGTATGTTTAAACATTAGTCTAGTCTTGACCTGGGTGTGGTGGCACACACCTGTGAACCCAGCACCTGAGAGGTTGAGGCAGGGAGGTCTGGGGTTTGAGGCCGGCTGATTGCATGGTGAGTCCCAGACCAGCCAAGGCTATACAGTGAGACCTTGTTTAGAGAAGCTAAAGTTGGGCTGGCAAGAGGCTCAGCAAGTAAAGACACTTGCTGCTAAGCCTGGCGACCTGAGTGCGATCCCCAGGGTCCACGTGATGAAAGGGGAGAATCGGTTTCCACAAGTGTCCTCTGACTTCCACACATGGACCATGACACACGCACAGCCCCCCACACATACACCACACAGAGTGAATAAAATAGAACCTAACGTAAATAAAGATGAGAACTCGGCGTGAAAACATGGTTTGAGAACGCATGGTCACGGGCAGCTCTTCCAAGGGATTATAGTGGGACTCTCTCAAGAAAAAGGCACAGAAATATTTCAGATGCCGTGGGGCTTTGTCTGCCTGCCCCCTTGGTAAGGAGCCATGTGCTTCACTAGCAGGGTATGGGATGCCCTGCTTTTCCTGGCCGTCTGCAGCTCAGCAGTTTTGACAGTAGCAACTCCAGGGTCAGCCCCTCACCTTCACCTCTCTTCATCCCCTCAGCCGCCTTCTCAGGCCAACCGCAAAAGGTGATCATGACATCAGCCCCTCTGAAGAGAGAAGGGATTCTGGCATCTACTGTGTCCCCATCCAATGTGGTCATTGCCTCTGCTACAGCCATCACCAGGGTAAGGAGAGCCAGCCTAGGCAGGCCTCTGGGGTCCGTCCCTCCCTATGTGCCCTGTTTGTGTGGCTCTCAGCCAGTGTACATGACCTCCCTCCTGTGTCTCCACAGGCTTCTGGAGTCACAGAGTTCCTCAGCCACAGCACAAGCAGCCAGCCTACCCCTGTCTCTCGGCTCTTCTCCCCAAGTACAGTGCAAGACTCCCTGGTGAAGGGCGAGCAGGTCCCACTACATGGGGGTAGTCCCCAGGTCCCTGCCACGGGCTCTAGTAAGTAGTCTCCTCTCCTGAGTGGGGCGCTTGGGGCTTCATGGAGGAAGTCAGCAGCTTGCTCCGGGTGGGGAGGCCATTCACAGGCTCCCAGAATCAAGCCTGGCCTACAGAACCTTCAGTCTGCACAGGCTGGGGAAATGCTGACTGGGCATCAGGGTAGCTGTAGCCACACCAGCAGAACAGGTACAAGGGGTGGCAGATGTTCACAGCAGGAGCAGCCGGCACACTCAGAAGTCCTGGCTCAGAGCTGCCGGTTCCATGCAGAAAGGGACTGCAGATGCTTGTCAGCAGTCCAGAAAACGTGAACCTGGAATGGCTGTAGCTCTGACGCCAGCAGCAGGCTTGTCACACAGTACCATCTCTCCTAGTTTCTAAACCACTGCAGATCTGTAGCCATTTTCACATCTTACAACTGAGGACAGTCAGGACCGTACTGGTTTTGCCTGGTGACCTGCAGAGTCAGAAGGTCAGGGGCTGGAGGTGCTGCGACATGAGTATTGGGCTGCAGGTAGAACTGGGAAAGAAGCTAGAAACAGTGTGCACATCCTGGGTAAGCAGTCTGTCACTGTGCTTCACCTCAATGCCTTCTCTTCTTTGCTAAAACACGGCTGCTCCTCAGCATCTTACCCAGGAGGACACGATAAGGAAGGGGTTCCAGCTGAGAGGGGTGGACTTGTCCAAGGGCCGGTTTTAAAGAAGGAGACTCTTCAGTCTGGAAAGATAGAGACTCAAGAGACAGGAGTCAAGTTTCTCAAATTATCCAGGGAAGGGAAGCCGGCCTTCCTGTGGGACTGCAGAGTGCGACCTCTGGAGCTGTGCACTGAAGCCGTGTGATCTAGGAGAAAATAGATGAACTGGAAGCATTTGTTAGAACAAAGTGAAACAGGCCAGGGAGGTTCTAAAGGGACCTGGGAAATGGCTCCAAGGGACACCAGTGAGTGGGACATGAACCTGTAGGGGTCACAGCAGTACTCCGGTCTATTCTGTGTGGGTCAGAAGGTGGTATACTTTTTATTTAACATTTTCAGAGTGAGTGAGAGAAAGAATAAGAAAGTATGTGTAGAACTGAAAGAACAAAAATAAAGCAGATGCCAGTGTGCTGAGCATGTTAGGAGCTATTGCCTTACAAACCTGTGAGGGCCCCTGGCTACCCTGAGGTGGCATTTTAGGGATTGGGTTAGCAGTTCAGCCCTTCCTCTGAGCAATTGCTGACACCTGGGATGGGGGAGCATTCAGTCATGTTCCACATCTAACTTGCCTGCCTCCGGGGTTGCCTTGGAAACAAGAAATCCCCTTTGGGATATGGGAAAGGGTTTCTCCAATATTCTCTCTGGGGTAGCCATAAAAGGTTCAAAATGGACTTGCACGAACTCCCTCTGGTTGGTGAGGACCGTTGTGGGGCCAGGACAGAGAAGCCTCACTTCTTATTTTTCCAGTCCCCTTTCCCAAGGATTTGTCTGTTAAGAGAATTTTTTCCTCAGGCCGTGAATGCCCCAACTCAAGGCAAACCTCTCCCTGCCCATCAGAACAAAGTCCCAGTCCTCAATCTCCCCAGAACAACTGCTCAGGGAAATCCACAGACCCCAAAAACGTGGCTGCATTAAAGGTATGGCTTATTCCTCTCAGGTCTTGGTTCCCTTGGTTGGGATAGGGAGGGAAAGGAGAGCCACAGATCCAGCTGGTGTTGCGAACCCAGGAACACCAAGAGTAAATTGACCAACCATTTCCCATCCCACCACAAGCCCATGAAGATTGGGGCCTGTTCAGAGCTCTGGGTGCGCCCCGTGGCCAGAGACCAACACCGTGCCCTCATGACATAGTAGGGGTGCATGCAACCTTGGCCACACCAGTTGCAGGGAGGGAGGGAGACTGTAAGCCCTGGGGTGTAGAGAAGCAGCTTCGTATGTCTGGCTGCCTGGACAAGAGCACATACTGCTTCCTAGCCCCTGAGTCCTGCCCACTCCCTGCCGACTCCTCTTGGAGCTTTTTCAGCCATCTGCCTCTCCTGCATAGTTTTCTGGCCCCGGCTTGTCATGTGCCCCAAGACACTAGTCTTTCTCCAGCTACTCAGTGTTATGTTGGTCAGTGAGGAGGGACCCGTGGCTCGCCCAGGCCTGGCCTGTGTCTCAGTGACCAGTTGATCCCCAACAGAACCGGCAGAAGCACATCTCGGCTGAACAGAAAAGGCGTTTCAATATCAGGATGGGCTTTAACACCCTCAACAGTTTGATCTCCAATAATTCCAAGCAGGTAAGTTACCCGAGAGTGGCAAGGTGGCGTGATAGTGCATCTTTCCTGTGTGCCACTGGCCAGCTAAGTACTGCCACCTCTGAGCCGCCTGCCCTCCCCAGACCAGCCATGCCATCACACTGCAGAAGACCATGGAGTACATCACCAAGCTGCAGCAGGAGCGGATGCAGATGCAGGAGGAGGCCCGGAGGCTTCGGGAGGAAATTGAGGAGCTCAACACCACCATCATGTGAGGTTCCACTTGAGTGCCCCGCCCCTGTGCATTTCTGTGTCTCAAGCAGAGGGGACCCTTGTGGCCTTCGCTGTCTGTATCGAAGCAGTTTAGCTTCCTGTCCCCTCTCCGTCCTCTGCCATCACCTGCCCCAGAGCATCCCTGACGACTGTTTTTCAGCTCCTGCCAGCAGCTGCTGCCTGCCACAGGAGTCCCTGTCAACTGCCGCCAGTCGGACCACATGAAAGACATGTTCGATGAGTACGTGAAAAGCAGGATCCTGCAGAATTGGAAATTCTGGATTGTATCCTTGGGTTTTCCCTGCTCTTCCGCTTCCCCAGTAGACAGTGCTCTCAGGCACCCCTTGAAGAAAGGTTCTCACAGTTGTCAGAGTTCAGGACTAGCTGTGCTGATTTCTGTCTCAGGGAGAGAAGGTTCAGGGCGGCCCTAGGGGCTGGGGAGGCCATCCAGGAGGCTTTGCAGGAAGGGGGGGAGGGGAATAGCCTGCTTTACCCTCCAGTCTTTGTCAAACAAAGGCAGCTAGATAACTGAAGAGGAGCAAAGTGAAAAGGGAGAGACCTGACAGCCAGCCCAGACCCCTCAGTGACAGAGAGGGCGAGCCCGAGCCCTACCTGCTGTGACAGTTGGAAACCAGGGCTTACTGAATTACTGAGGGGCCAACCCCGTGTACTGAATTACTGAAGGGCCAATCCCCATGTACTGAATTACTGAGGGGCCAATCCCCATGTACTGAATTACTGAGGGGCCAACCCCTTATGTACTGAATTACTGAGGGGCCAATCCCCATGTGGTGATGTGGTTTGTTTCTTTTCTTGTTGTTACTCTTCAGATTTGGGGGGGGGGGGTTAATTAATTTTTAAGTGTGTGTGTGTGTGTGTGTGTGTGTGTGTGTGTGTGTGAAGTATAAGTGCCTGCAGAATCTGAAGAGGTGTTGGGTCCCTTGGAGCTGGAGTCATATGCTGTTGTGAGCCTCTTGACAGGAGTGCTGCTCAGGGTGGTCTTGAACTCCTGAACGTAAATGGTCCTCTTGACTCAGCCTCCCAAGTAGCTATAGGCAGGGTTTGAAACGTGTTCCCTCAGATTTTTCTCTGCCTTTGTGTCCCTGGTCTTGAGTGTCATAATAAAGCATGTCCACCCAGGTGCCAGGACCTGTCTGCTGGCCAAGGCTTTTCTGATCTCAGCCTTCAAGATGGCAGCATTGTTGTTACAGGACGGTTCCTGCCTGTGTGCTCTGAATGTGGTCAGCTTGTGTGACAGGTCACCTACAGCATAGGACAGTCACTAGAAAGAGAGAAAGCGTGGGGAAGGAGTGTGTGTACTTGAGAAGCCAAGCTTGTGTGGATTTTGTTTACTTGTTGGTTTTTGAGGCAGTCTCGATTGTAGTGCGGGCTGGTCTGGAACTCACTTTGTAGTGCAGGACTGCATATCCTCTTCCTCTTGAGTGGACCACCGTGCCTATCCCTGTATGTATAGTGAGGATGAGACTCGAGGCTCCACGTACACTGTCTAGGTAAGAACTCTGCCCACCGGTGGTCCTGCAGCCTGACTCAAGATGGCTGACAGCAGCCTTATGCCCTGACTTGCTGCTGTCTTACTTTCCGCCCTTAGTGGAGCCTGATGACATAAGGAATGTGTCCGAACTGCTTCAATAAAATGACACATTCTTCATTTTCAGGCCAAAGTGGGTACTGTAGGCATCAGAATCAGGAAAAACATTTCTATCTCCACTGGACCCATCCCAGGATCCTTTGGGAGCTCTGCAGGAAGTCGTGAGCCGGCAGGCGGTACACAACACAAGCCAGGCCCAGCTCCAGACAGACACTTTGCTTTTGAGTGTTGTGCTGTTTGTGTTCCTGTGAGCCTGCGTGGCCTTTCCTTCCACACAACTGTCTCCTGTAACTGACTGACCTGTGGTCTCCTGTTCACCTCATTGTGTTCACCTCTGTACCAGGCTAAGGAAACTTGCTTTTCTGCTTTCTGTCTACTCAAGGTCAGTCACAGTAAGAACAAACTGTTGACTCTCAGGGTGGGCACACCTTGCCTAGCAATAACTGACCTGTCCCTTCCTCTCTGATCAGTTCTCTGTAGGCAATTATTTGCTATTTCTGAGGGAAGTCAGCAGGTAAGCCTGGCCGCCTGAGCCTTCTTTCTTTACCTGTATTCTCCTTAGCCCTCCTCAGTGTTCACCTTTTCCTTAACCCGAGTCCTGTAGTTCAGCATGATCATCAAGCCACTGTTCGAGTCTTTCAAGGGGATGGTGTCCACCAGCAGCTTGGAGGAGTTTCACCGGACGGCGCTTTCCTGGCTGGACCAGCACTGCTCTTTGCCTGTCCTCAGGCCAAGTGAGTGTGAACTAGCAGAGTTTGGGACTTCACACCTTCACCTGGGCAGTGCTGAGGAGAGTGTAGACTCCACTGCACACAGCCAGGCCAGAGGCACGAGGACACGCAAGGATCCTAGACCAGAAAAGCTGCTGGAG
This sequence comes from Peromyscus nudipes, assembly GCA_902168325.1. NCBI lineage: Eukaryota > Metazoa > Chordata > Mammalia > Rodentia > Cricetidae > Peromyscus > Peromyscus nudipes. Next base: position 31,976 of record CABHPH010119983.1, read on the forward strand.
CCAGCGTGGGTCTCTGAGCTCCTATCAGCAGGCCTGCAGTCCAGTCAAATCCAACTTACATTGATTGAATATTTGCTGTTTGCCGGACTCTGTTTTCGGTGAATTGGGTGTTTTCTTACCTAATTCCGTATTTAGTTCTAAAGCCACAACCGTCTGTTGAATAGAGAGTTCAGTAGTAGAGCAAGAGCAGCACTCTGGCAGCAGCAACAGCTCAGAGTCCTTGGGCTCCGTGCAGCCCCTGCTAGGGCCTGCAGAGGCAGCATGTGAGGCGGGATCAGAATGGCCCCCATCACCTTTCCTTGCAATTGAGCTCTGGCCGTCACCCTTGATGCGTGGGAATCACTCCACAGGGATGCACGAGTGAGGTTTGCATACTGTCACTCTGATGGTGTGCCCAGGCTAACTACAGCCTCCTCTCTCTTACAGTGGTACTGAGTACCCTCCGGCAGCTGAGCACCACCACCTCCATCCTGACAGACCCGTCCCAGCTGCCAGAGCAGGCATCAGAGGCTGTTTCCAGGATTGGCAAGAGACTGGGGGAATCGTAAGCGTAGTTGGCATGTGACTGCATGAGATGCCTGAAGACGCCGTACCCTTCCTGACACACCACCTCAGGGCTGCCCGTGACTCCAGTGGCCCCCTGCCCCTGTCAGGATGCTGTGCTCAGGTCTGAAGCAGGTTTGGGGCCTGCCCACAGCAGTATCCCATCTTGGGAACCCTTGCTGTGACCTCTCACTCAGTGACCTCAGTCACCAGTCTCCTCTGCATTTGGGGTGGCCCAGACAAAGGGAAACATGGCTGTTCTGCTCCTGCCCTCCTGGTGGCCTGTTGGGGTCCAGGGCCAGCAAGTGCCAGACAAGGAGACAAAGCCCGTTCCTGCAGGTGGGGATCATCCGGGGTCCCTCAGAAGTCCTTTCTTGAGACGTAGAGACTCGGCCCCTGTCACATCGTTGTCTACTTGTGCTCCTCTGGCGACCCTGCACACTCTCTGACCTCTGTAGCAGCAGTGAAGTCTCTATCTCTTGCCACCCTGGCAGCAGCTGACCCTCTGGGCTGCCGTTCTGACCTCTGAGAAAGGACCGCGCCTCCTCCCTGGTGTCTTCTATTGAAGGGATTCTCCTTCCCAAACCCTGCGCACACATGGGAACAATGGCTGTGGAGGCCAGCTGGCCAGGTGACGGCACAGACGATGCCAGCTGCTCTTCTGGCTCAGAAACCCTCCGGCAGTGTCCTGTCCACGGTGTCTCCGTTCTGCCCAGCATTGCAGTCACTGTGACGTTCCCAGCGTTGCCAGGGACGTGGCCCAGAGCCTCTGAGGCCTGGCCTCACAGCTGAGGCCCTCCTCCCGTGCCTCCTCCCCGCCCTCTTCCACTTGGAAGCTGTAGAAGAGGCAGATACACTCCAGGGTCAGTCCCACTCTTGGGTCTAGCGTTCGCAGGTCACACTCCATGATGCTGCTGTCATCCTGGTCATTTTATCTGAAGTTTGGGAGCTCCAAACCAGGACAGTTCTCAGACCAAAGATGTCATCGTACGAGAGAAGTCTGACCCATCTTGTGTTAGGAGGAAGAAACAGAAGGCTGATGGCAGCATGCCAGAGAGTCAGCCCTGGAAGCTGGCTCCAGGCTAGATGGCCAAGAACTGTGCCCAGATTTGGACCAGTGAAGTTTGGAGGGTGACCCGTGTCTGAAGGTTCCAGTGCCCCAGTGTGTGTGTTCCAGTTGGTAGAGACAGGGAGAGGTTGGGGAGGGCGCACTTGACCCTCACCCTTCTCTTTGCTGCCTCTGAGATGCTGCAGGCGGTGAGGTACTCTCTCCAGCACTCAGGGAGCCCAGTCCAGGGCACCTCCCGGGAAGAATGTGCGTTTTGTCCTGCTGTCACACCTAGAGCAGGCAGCGGGGTTCTTAGACTGCCCTGCCCCCTCCTCACCATGCTGCCTGTCCTGAGGGGACCACGTGAAGAGGGGAGCCCAGGATGTTCCCTGAAGTTGTGACCCACGGAAGCCTGCTGAGGCCTGAGGCCTGCCCTGGACTAAGTAGGTGGAGAGAAAGAAAGGATAGGGCTGCTGGCTGTGCCGCCATTGATGCTGTGAGCCCTGACCGCACGCTTGCGCCATTGTCTGCTTTCTGTCCTGTTTGGGATAGCTTGGGGGCCCTCCTCAGCTGTCCCCAAAAACGTGTTTACAGGTTGAGGGATGAACACAAGGCACATAGGCTGGACCTTGGACTTTCCACCGGGCACCTGTTCCTTTCCCAAAAACGAGGTGAAATTGTCCTTCAGAAGGCGAAGGCCACTGTGGTAGGAGGAAACTAAACCGCTGCTGTGAGGGCCTCGAGAAGCCCGGCCCTTCCTCCTCCCGGGCCACGGGCCACACCGTGGCCATGAGGATTCCTGTTCTCTCCACCCTTGCTGGAGAGAAACCTTGTTTTTCAAACTCCGTGGGTATAAGATTGGCCCTTTGCTTCTCTTGCCTACCTCTCCATTTTGCTGAGTTAATCTCATCTTGTTTCATCAGATGTTTAAGGCTGTTAGATTGTGTAAAACTGGGTGTGAGAGGGGAGAGGAGAGAGAGAGAGAGAGAGAGAGTGTGTGTGTGTGTGTGTGTGTGTGTGTGTGTGTGTGTGTGTGTGTCCTGGCAGACTATTAGGTGCATGTTTTTGTTTTGAGTGACTCCATTTCCCTTTTCTTGGTGCTCACTTTTGCCGTGGCTGTGAGGTCACAATGCTTTAAAATCTCTAGGAATGATTCTGCCTTGGAGATTTTCTTGTTTTGAAATCTTGCCTGATGAACCTGGCCAATCAGAGGGTCCTGGCCTTGACATTTGTCCTGGACACCAAGGTCAGCATTGGAATAGCCAAGGCCACTCTGCTGGGGGTCTCCACTGGGCGCTGACCACACTTGGACCGGGGTTTGTTTACACTGATTTTCACTCCCATTCCTGCCCCCACTCACGTAGAAGAAACTTCAAAATGTTAGCACTTTGGAGAAGAAGAATATTGGCCTAAAAGGAGAAACCACAAAGCCACCTGGGAAATCTCTGCAAGGGTTTCTGTGAAATCTTCACAAGGCATCAGCGCATGTTCTGTCTGTTCTTTCACTATGAGTGGGCACTGCAGAGGCAGGGTAGCTCCTGCTAAGGGGCTTCCTCCAAGTTAACGGAAGGTTACCGCCAATAGTCACCCTCAGGAGAGGCCAGCCGTGATCCAGTGGTCTACACAGCACAAAGGAAACGCTTCAGCTTCAGGACGTGGTGTTCACACACTGGGTCTTGTAAAAGGCTGCAAGTGGCCAGCGAGCATGAATTCTCATGTGACCCAACCATGAACCCTGGATCTTGTCTGTATGCCCAGGACCTCTTACCTCCCTGTAATCCCCACAACATACATACTTTAAAGATCCGTCCTCCAATCTGTGCTCTGACTGAGAGTGACAGCCCTCTAGATTCTTAGAAGACATGGCACCCGTTCCCTGGTATAGTCCAGTGGCAGGTGGCATCAGGCCTGCCAGTGGCCAGCAGCCTCTCTTGGGTGTGTTGGCTCCTATGCCTGCTGGATCACCTGGCCTCAGCTCAGGCCTCAGCTCCATTCTCATACTGGTGGTTGTCTTCCTTCCACAGTCAGATCCCTTTCTGTTCGTTCATTCTAACCTGGCTCCTCAAGGCTCTCAGTCCCGCTGCCTGAGGCCTCCTAAGAGAGCCTGGGTGTGTGGGGCCCTCTCTTTTTTCTCTCCTGAGTGTAGAAATGGCCTCTACCTAGATACCTAGATACTAGGGCACAGTTGAAGCCCACCAGCGTGTGTGTATGGAACTTGGTTTTCAGTTTCATCTTGTAGTCCTGTTGGCGAGGTGTGTGGACAGTGAGACAGGAGTAGTCAGTCGCCTAGAATGCCAGGGTTGCCGAGAAGTGCAGCCTTGGGCTCTGTCCCCTGATGCCCTGTAGTGTTTCAGAGGACCTGTTCTGGGTCTGTGCATGTCTAAAAAGAAAGGGGCAGTTAGGGTGCCGTGGAAGAGCGTGACGCTTAGGGCATGTATGAAGTGTGTTCCTTTAGCACTCACCTTGGCCAGGAGCTACTTAACAAGTTTTGAGATTTTCGTTTCGTTTGGTTGGTTTTTGGTTTTTCAAGACAGGGTTTCTCTCTGTGTAGCTTTGGTGCCTGTCCTGGAACTCGCTATGTAGCCCAGGCTGGCCTTGAACTCAGAGATCTGCCTGCTTCTGCCTCCCGAGTGCTGGGATTAAAGGCGTGCGCCACCACCGCCTGACCAGGTTCTGTGATCTTAAGTCCCATGGACAGCTGGTGGGAGATAGGAGGGTGAGAGGAGCCTTAGGACACAGCCCCTAACCCTGTGCCTCTTGAGATGTGGGTAAGAACGGGTCAGCTCCCAGCTCTTGCTGAGGAATGGGCCTTACCGTTCACTAGATAGGACTGTCTGCTTGTCAGAGCTTGTAAGACTCAACCTTCTGGAAAGAAAAGGGAACTTTCCACAGTGAATGTTAACGTGTGTGTGCACGCGCACTTGCTCAAGCCTCTGTGTGTGTGTGCATGTGTGTTTACTTAGTGGAATTTTATTTTTGTGAAATTCCTTTCCAGTTGTTTAGCAGAATTCACCTGTATCTCCATGCCAAACTTTGGTTCCACAGTTATAACCCTAGGCATAGTGAATTTGGAATTCCTTTGGGATTCCTGGTCTGGCATTCTCCAGAGCTGAGATTGTGCAGGGGAGGGAGACACTGACGTTTTATACATTTCCTAGTTTACACCTGTAGGTTAAAAGGTCCCATGGCCTCAGCCAGGCTGTGTCTCTCTTGGGGGAGTCTAGTATCCCACCCCTAGGCACTTTTCACCTGGATCTTCACCCTGTAGAGGGAAAGCGGGCTTGTTTGCCTGCTCTAGTGCCCCTGCTGAAACAACATGTCCTCCTCCTTCAAGGTCTGCGAGTTTCCGCTTCTGTGCACAGGCTGAGTGTCTGCTGTGTGCTTTGGTGATGGTACAGGGCTGCTTTGAGGAGGCAGCTGCGCCTGGGTTAGGGTGGGTTCCACTTAATTCAGAGATCCCTGGGACTGCTTCCCTGAGCCTGGTCCACTTGATGCCCTGCTGCTGACAAGCACGTTTCCACCAGCTGTACCCAACACTACAATGCATTTTTAAAACTATATTTGCATCTAAGACAATAAAAAAAAAGTATTTTTTTTTTTTTTTGGAAAGCTTGTTCTGTGTGACCTTCAGTGCTGCCCATGCAGCAGTGGGAGGGGTGACAGAAGGAGATCAGAGCCATGTGATGTCCTGAGGAGATGAAAATTCAGCCAGGGATGTAGGTAGATGGAGTGGGTGAGCAGGAGGATTCTAGAGGTGTGTCCCAGAAGAGGATAGTCCTAGAGGCCTGCATGCAGAGAACTGACTACAACTGGACATGGTGAGTCCTACCTGTGAGCTCTTACACCCAGTGGCACTCTGTGCCCATAATGCACATTACTATTAGCATGGCCTATACTACCAACAGCTTTAAAAGGGTTCCAAGCCATGCTAATGACCAAGGACACAGTGAGTCCCCTTGCTAACTGTTGACCCAGCACCCTAGACAGAATACTGAAGCGTTGAGCACTAGAGATGTCCCTCCGTTCAGTGCTGAGAAGGTTCTGGTCATCTCTGTTTAGACTGGAAGCTTTTCTTTCTCCCCACCAGCCTCCCAGGTTGTTCACCTCAACCTGACTTCTCGCACCTGGACAGAGTGGCCCACAAGAGCCAGCCTCTGGGAACTACTGGCTTTTTTCATGAGGTAACGGCCTAGATCTAAATCTGTTTACCTGAAACTCTGTGAGCTCATATACACTCTTATCTTGTCAAAACGCCACACCTCCGAGGGGGGGAAAAATTCATGACGTGAAGCAAGCTGTTGGGTCTTGAGAACTGGAGGCCCTCCAGAGAAAGGTGAGTCTGCATAGGCTCGTTAGCCAGGAGGACCTTGGTTTCCACTGTGCTGCAGGAGGGCTGGCTGCTCTGTTCTTTTCCAAGTTTTGAATCCATCATCTCTGTGTGTCTACGGGGGTCTAAAAACATGCTGCAAGAGGCTGAAGTTGGAGAAGGCCGAGCTTGCGGACTGGAGAGCCAGTCCAGCAGTTAAAGCAGCGGAGACTGGAGCTGAGTGAGGAGTGTGGTCGGTGTCCCGGACAGCCCAGTTCCTAGGTGTAGTGAGCCCCTGCTGTGGGCAGACTTGAAGATGTATGTGTTTCCGAACAATCCTCAGATTCATGGGACGCTTAGTCCTGTGTAACAGGGAGGCCAAGGCTTTGTGGGTCTCAGAAGACCAAAAGGTCATCTTTGTCTTATAAATGGCCTCCTTATCCACCAAGTGCCAAGCCCAAATCTGAAGCGTCCACCTTGACGTCCTTGTCCTCTCTTCTCCTTTGTCCTTTATCACCAGACTTGGGTTCCCTTCTCAACGCCGCCGAGTCCACCCGCTTTCTTCCAACCCGCTGTCATCACTCCACGCCTGGTTATATCACTTCCTACCTGACACACAAGGTAGACTCTGGCCCCGTCTGTCTGTCTCGGCCTCACAGTGGGACTTTCAGGGACCCAAGCCTAGTCATGTCTCTGTGTCCAGCTTTCCAGACAAAGCTGCACCCCACAACGCAAGCCCTCTCCCTATCTCACCCATCTGGTGCCTGCTTGCCTCTGCAACCCCATCTTTGTTCTTTGTAGTCCGTGCGCATGCAATGCGTAGGTTAGTATTGTTTTATTCAGGGTTCCCCCAAGGCACGTTTCCTACACCCAAACCCTTTCCCCATCTTAATTCCTTTTTCCAGCTACTTCCATTTTTTTTTTTTTCCCGCCAGGTCTTTCCTGGAAAGTAGTTTAATCAGGAGACAGGCCCAATTCTCCTCCCTCCAACTCACCTGGCCTCAAGATGCCCCGCGTTCCTCAGAACACTGACGTGTTCGAGATCATTCAGTTTTTCTTCCCCGTGGGCTTCACAGCCCATTAGGACCAAGACTCACTGCCTCTTGTTCACTGTGGCACCAGCACATAACTAGCAAACAGGGACCTAGGTAACCTGTCGATGAACTCTAGCCCCAGGCTTACTCACTGGCCACTCCACTGCCATTCCCAGAAATGGTGAAAGAAGAAAGATTTCTGAGTAAGAATTCCAGAAGAGAGGTCGGCAATTAGCAAGTGTAAGTGGCAGGCTGAAGAGGATATCCACTATGATTACATAGGAAATTTTTTTTTTTTTCTGGTTTTTCGAGACAGGGTTTCCCTGTGTAGCTTTGCGCCTTTCCTGGAGCTCACTTGGTAGCCCAGGCTGGCTTCGAACTCACAGAGATCCTACATAGGAAATTTTAAAACATTTTTTTAAGAATTGGTTATTTGAGCTGGAGAGTTGGCTCAGTAGTTAGGAACACTTGCTCTTGCAGAGGACCTGGGTTTGATATCCAGCACCCACATGATGGCTCACAACCTCTGAGGGCACCAGGCATGCACGTGGTGCACAGACATAGGAAAAACACCCGTACACACAGAATAATGAATGTTTACACAGTCATTTCTATTTTATGTGTATAGGTGTATCTGTGTGTACTACCTGCATGCATGATGCCCAAGGAGGCAGGAAGAGGACATTGGATCCCCTGCATCTGGATGGTTGTGAGTTACCATGTAGGCGCTGGGAGTCAAACCCAGATCTTCCTGAAGAGCAGCCAGTGCTCTTAATCTCAGAGCCTTCTCTTCAGCCCCAGGATATTTAAAACCTTAACTTGAGTAATTTAGGGTGTAGGTATAAAAATAAACTCTAAATGGAATTACAGCATCATTTTGATACAAACTCTTCCCCACAGTACTAGTGATCAAACTCAGCCTTGAGCATGGTAGACAAACTCTTTACCACTGAACTACATTCTTTTTTTTTTTTTTTTTTTTTTTTTTGGTTTTTTTCGAGACAGGGTTTCTCTGTGTAGCTTTGCGCCTTTCCTGGAGCTCTCTTGGTAGCCCAGGCTGGCCTCGAACTCACAGAGATCCGCCTGGCTCTGCCTCCCGAGTGCTGGGATTAAAGGCGTGCGCCACCACCGCCCGGCTGAACTACATTCTTAACCCTTGATACTTGGAGATTGGGCTTCACCTTATAGCTCAGGCTGGACTCCAGCACACGTCCTCATGCCTTGGCCTACCAAGTCTGAGGTACTTCCCCTGGCTTTGGACTTTGGGTTCTGTAGCTGCAGTTGCTTCTTGGATTTTGGTAGCTTGTTTGTAGGTCAGGTCAGAATATAAATTTGTGGAGGACCTAACATTTAATGAACATGTCTTTTTTGTTTGTTTTTGTTTTTCTCTTTTTCAAGACAGGATCTCATGATGTAGCTCTGACTACCCTGGAATTCACTATCTAGACCAGGATGGTCTTGAATTCATAGAGAGCCACCTGCCTCTGCCTCCCAAGTGCTAGGATTAAAGGCGTGCGGCCGCCGCCGCCCAGCCCATGAACAAGTCTTTTTAGATGAGGTTCCCCATACACACACAGTAGTGGACAATAGTGATATTAGGTGTCCTAATGGCTATCGCCCTCTCCAGTGGTCAGCACAGGAGCAGTTTGCTTTCTGCCCACCTTACCCTCCTCTTCATTATTTGGAAGCAAATCCGGACACCATGTGGATTTCAACTGTTAATAGCATTTTTTTTTTTAATTGGTGGAGCATGGCGGCATATGTTTGTAATCTCAGCACTTGGGAGGACAAGACAAAGATCCCTGAGTTCAGACCCAGCCTGGTCTACACAGCAAGTTTCAGGCCAGCCAGGAAACTACATGTAAGACCCTGTCTTAAACATGCAAACTAACAAAAATTCCCTCAAGTCCCCCACATTTCCAGAAATGCATTAATACCTGTTAAGTCATTCAGAAGGTCCTGACAGGTTACAGTAGATAAAAAACCTGGAGAACGGATCTGTGTAATTAATGAGATTTCTCTTTCACTGAATCATTAGCTAGACAACCCTTATTTAGAAAAGGGAAGAGCTTTCTAAGATAAGAGTTTACTTTCCTGCCTGAATGGCTGTGATACAGCAGGCTGCCTAATCTCTTTATCGAGTCTGATTGGGTACAGCTCCTGGGCTGTGGTTCCATTACAGTTGTTTGTGGGGGTGGGCCTGAGGCAGCAGAGACTCCGCCACCCACTCAACCTACCAGCCCCATTCCACTGCAGCTGCTGCTGCTATCTCCTGAGTTACCCATGCCACCCATCAGTGGGGGTGTGATCGGCTCTCACTAGGACACTTAGAAGCACCTCTGACATCTTCCCCTCCATCCCTGGGTGGCTGACGCTACCCAGCATCTGCTCCTCTCTTCTGGTCCCCTTTGATCAATATCTGCACACAGAAGCCTAGATTTGAGCTGAGGGTGGGGAGTTCATCAGCAGTAACTTTCCTGGAGATCAGACAAAATAGACATTGACCCCAAGTGACGGGGTCAGCATATGGAGCTTGAGATCCTGCAGGAGCGGAGAGGGTGAGAGGCAAGGAGTGCCCTTGTGGTAGCATCTGGGCCAGGAACCACTTTCCAAGCAAAGTTAGCCAGGCTGAGGAAGGCTCTCACAGGAGAGGCCTGTGGGGATAGAGTGCATTTCAAAGGAAGGAACGATTAGCAAATCCTAATAACATCTCAGATTTTGGAGAGTTCTGCCTGCCCCAGGGTGTTTTCTTGTCGCTTAACCTCCTCTGACTTTTGCATTTTTATCTCCTTGGCCACTGACTCATTCCTTTGACAGATTTCTTTCTCAGCTCTCTACTTCTCATCACCCTTTCTATAACTTTCAATCTCCCCTGCCAAAAAGCTGTTCATTCCCAACACGTGGCGCCACAGCACCGCCCGCCATCATTTACTGCCTTAAGCCAAAGCTTGGGGTTGGTTCCGCCTTGATTCTCTCTTCATGTCTCACATTCTCACTTTCCGTAAGTTTTCCAAAATACACACAGATCCGTTCGCCATCCTTCCGGAACAAAGACCACAGCCCTCCTTTGACATTCACCATAACACAACCTCTGTCTCACACCGCCTTCCTGTTGCATGACCCAGGCAGAGGAGCACCGTGGCTTGCCGGTCATGCGCCCTGATGGTTCCCTCCCTCTTTACCAATGCCGCCTCCCAGCCTCGTGGCTTTCTTCCTCCATGGTCTGGCCTGGCCTGGCACAGCCCACCTTGGCCTTTGAACTCCCACCCGTGCTCCGTTTCTGTCAGTCACTGGCGTCACATGCCGCCCTCTACTTGGTAATGTAACCCCCAGTACCACTCTTACGTCATTACCGTGGCTGGAGGACAAGGCCACAGCTCATGTTATCTGACATCTGTCATGCGTACAGTTTCTACATCCAGAGTACGTGGTAAGGTCATGATTTAAATCACATCTGTACCACTACCTGTTAGCATAATGCGGCAGCCTGTGAAATAGCTACTATTATTACCCCCAATTTAGAGATAAGGAAGTTGAGGCTTGAGAGGTTTATGTAACACCCAGCACCAAATGCTGATCTGAGCTGTAGGCCTGGGTGTGTCTGGCTGTAATGCCCAGTCAGGGATTCCCCTGAGCTGGTTGGTAGCAGATGCCTACTGGCTCCTCTGCTGGACTTTGGCGTTCGCCCATTTTGTCTTCAGGGTCTACAGAGTAGAGATTCTGTCTCCCATTTGCACATGAAAGCTGGGCTTACCTGCTTGCATCTTAGGAACACTTGACGAAGCACACAGGGAACTACTTCAACTTGATAAAGGGCATCTGTGAAATGTCTGCAGCTACTATATTGAGTAGTGACAGACAGAAAGTGTCTAGGATCAGGAACAAGATGCCACTTGGTGCCTCCTCTGTTCAGCATTGCCCTGGAGCTTCTATCTGGGGCAGTTAGGCAAGAAAGAGGAATACAAGGTGTTCAAGTTCAGAAAGAAGAAGTAAAATTATTTCTTACAGCTAAGCGCTAATGAGAATCCTGTTTAGCTTCTGTGATGAGACGAGACTGGGTATGTTTACCATGGTATGCCTATAAGAAACAAAACTAGCTGGGCGGTGGTGGCGCACGCCTTTAATCCCAGCACTCGGGAGGCAGAGCCAGGCGGATCTCTGTGAGTTCGAGGCCAGCCTGGACTACCAAGTGAGTTCCAGGAAAGGCGCAAAGCTACACAGAGAAACCCTGTCTCGAAAAAACCAAAAAAAAAAAAAAAAAAAAAAAAAAAACAATCTTTTCAGTAGAGAACATGATGCTATACATAGGAAAATCCAAACGGATACATGCACCACACCCCTGTTGGAGCCAATACGTGAGTTCAGGAAGGTTGCAGGAAGCAAGATTCGTATACAAAAATCGGCTGAGTTCATGTACACCAATAAACAGCCTGAAGGTAAAATTAACATCCTAGCGCTAGAGAGACGGTTCAGTGGGTAAAGGCACTTGCCATGTAAACCTAATGATGGGAGTTCAATTCCCAGAACCCACATAAAGGTAAGAGAATACAGTCCATAAAGTTGTCCTTCACACATACCATGGTTCTGGCATGTGCACACACGTGTCATGCACACACACATTAATAAAACAATCCTGTGTAATGTAACATCAAGAACAAAATCCTGGTGGCACACACCTTTAACGCCAGCACTTGGGAGGCAGAGATAGATGGATCTCTGCTAGTTCGAGGCCAGCCTGGTCTACAAAGTGAGTTCCGGGACAGGCTCCAAAACTACACAGAGAAACCCTGTCTCAAAAAACAAAAAACAAAAACAAAAACAAAAAAAACCCCAAAAGAACAAAATCCTAAGAAATAAATTTAACCAAGAAAATGCAAGACTATTACACTGAAAATTTCACAACAGGCTTTAGTCCTTACACTCAGAAGCTGACAAAGGTGGATCTCTATGAATTTGAGGTCAGCCTGGGCTATAGGGTGAGACTCTGTCTCAAACAATTTCTACAATATTGTTGAGAAGCTTTACTAACAAGAAGAAGAAATGAACTGTTTATATGTAGCACACTATAGGGAAGTGCTGGAATTGCAGGTGTGCACCATCATGCCTCACAGACCTCAGAAACAGGGCAAGTGAAATGGGCTGGACACAGAAGGTCACATGCTGTACGGTTACATACAGATGAGGGTCCTGGGTGGCATCCATCCATCCAAGAGACAACGCACATCACCAAGGGCAGTGGAAGGTGACATTGTTTGAGAACCTATTGGCAGTGGGTATACAACTTTGTGAACATACCAAATGCCACCAGATCTCGTGTTTTAAAATTGCTAACTTTATGTTGTATGCATTTCTTTCTGTTTGGTTTTTTTTTTGTTTGTTTGTTTGTTTCTTGTTTTTCCTTTTGTGGCAGAGTTTCTCTGTATAGCACTCTCTGTCCTGGAACTCGCTCTGTAGATCAGGCTAGCCTCGAACTCAGAGATCCACCTGCCTCTGTCTCTCCTGAGTGCTGGAATTAAAGGGGTGTGCCACCATGTCTGGCTATGAATTTCTTTCAATTAAAAAATGTTGAAGGAAATTATCCCAGAACATGAAAAGTTGAGTGAAGCAGAGGAATCATGAGTTTGAAGCTAGTCTGTGCTGCATATTTACATACTGGCCCTGTCTCAAGGCATGGTTTGGAAGACTTGCCCATCTTATAAACTAGACATCTCAACATGAGCTGTAGACTCAGTGCAGTCCCATCAAACTTCCACTTGCCTTTCTGCAGAAACAGACAAGCCAAGTCCTAAAATCCATCTGTGAGACAGGGAACCAAGAATAACCAAAACAGTCTTGGTAAAGAACAAAGCTTATAACAGCTTAGATGCAAGATTGTAAAACATCTGTAGCGAACTTCTGCCCTCCGGGGTTCTCCCATTGTACTGTAAGCCTGTATTTAAGACCTCCTCCCTCCTTCAATAAACAGCATTTGGCATTTAAAATTAAAAAAAAAGAAAAAGAAAAAACACTCATGCTTGCAAAAAAGGAAAAAAAAAAAAAAGCAAAGCTTAAATCCCAATTTTAAAATGCTGTAAGCCAGGTGTCATGGTTCCTACTTGTTATCTCAGCCCTTGGGGGCAGAAGCAGAAGGACTTAAGCAAGTTCAAGGCCAGCCAAGGCTGCATAAGGCCCTGTCTCAAAAAACAAAAACAAAACAAAACAAAAAAAACCACTTATTGCAAATCTACACTTTTCCTAGAACTTGAGCAAGAAGATTCTGAGTTCCAAACCAGCCTGGGCTACCTGGGACCCCGTCTCAAATGAAACTAAAAGCAAGATGAAGCAAGAGCTGGAGATATATAATTATTATATATATGCAGTTGCCTAGCATGTATAAGGCCCATAGTACTGGGGGGAAGTAAAACAAGAACAGAAAGTAAGACTTGTTGGCAAGCATATGGAGATAGTGAGTAGACAGTAGGAGTGTAAAACAGTGCATTGTGGGAAATGAGCAGTGCTTCCACAAGCAAAGTGCTGTGCAAGTGTGAGGACCTGAGTTTGAATCCCGAGAACCCCAAGAAAAGGTCAGATGCAGGGAGAGATGGCTCAGCAGTAAAGAACACTGGCTGCTCTTCCAGAGGCCCTGGGTTCAATTCCCTGCACCCACATGGTGGTTTACAGCCATCTACTGTAACTCCATTTCTGGGGGATCCAGTACCCTCTTCTGGTATCCGTGGACACCAGACACACAAGCGGTGCAGAGATAAACACACAACAGACAAACACCCATACACAGAAAAAAAAAATTTAAACAAAACATCGCATGCAGTAGTACCTCCCTGTGATCCTAGCGTGCCTACAGGGAATCAGGGGTGGAGACAATGGGATTCCTGGATCTCAAGCTAGTCTGGCATACACAACAGACAAAAAGAGACCCTGTCAAAATAAAAGGAGGAGACGGACACCCAAGGTTGTCCTCTGCCCTCCACAGGTGTGCTATGGTTCCTGCTCATGCACACACGCACACGCACACACACACACACCCCAAACAGGGATAACAGGGATCCTATCATACTTTTATGAAATGTTTAGACCAACATTACAGCCAGATGTGGAAACAGCTCATGAATTGTGAATTTATTAAGCTGACTGTGATCTGTTCACATCAGGGAATGTTACTCTCTCAAGAGGCATGAAGCATGACATACACTTCAATACGGAACTTGAGAGCATCGCGCCAACCAAAGAAGCCAGGCACATTCCCCTACATATTGAGTGATTGTGTGTAAGTGAAATGACCAAAACAGACAGATCCCTAGATGGAAAACAGACTGGTGGCTGCCAGGGCCTAGAGAGAGACAGTTAGGCTGCTAACTTGGGGGTTAAAATGTTCTGGAATTAGATCATGATAACTGTGAATATAGACTATAGTGGTGTTTTAATTGTTGACTTGACACACCCTAGAATCTCCTGGGAAGAGAAACTCAGTGAGAGATTGTCTCGATCACTTTGGCCTGAGGGAATGTCTGGGAAGGGGGAAGTATATTGATTGACGTATTATAGGGGAAGACCTAGCCGGGAAGTGTGTGGTTTTGAGCCCGGGACTGTATAGAGGAGAAAGCTGGCTAAGCACTAATGTATACATGTATACATTCACCCTCTCTCTGCTCTTGACTATGAATGTGATGTGACCAGATACCGCAGGCCCCTGCTGCTGTGACTTCTCTATGATGCTAGACTGTAACCTGGAACTGTGAGCTAAAGTAGACCTCATCCCTGGGTTGCTTTTCTGTTTTCAGTTTTGAGACTGGGTCTCACTATCTATCCCTGGCTTACTATACAGAGACCACCTTCCTGCCTCAGCCTCCTGAGCCTGGAATTATAAGCATGGGACCCCACTCCCTGCACAAACACTGTTCTTTAGAAAAATAAGAGTGATCTCTGAAGTTACATTGCCCAGTAAGTGGTAAGCCAGAAACAAACCCAGGAATATGGTGATACTGGTGCTGCTGGGAACCATATTTCTGGGGCCCTCGTGTAAGTCAGTTGATGAAGTCAAGACTCAGGAAGGCTCAGAATTGAGATTTAGAATTTTCATTATAAAGGACTATCATTTGGATAGTCTATTAAAGGTCCGGGAGAGGCAGCAGGGCATCGGTCATACTATATATTGGTTACAGAAGGAGCCATCTCCCCTAACAAGCTTTGGTTGTTCTAGGCAGCTCCAAGACCTGGGGAGCAGAAGAGAACTGTGACCAGCAGACCGGCTCATCTCCAAGATCCGTGAGGGGAAACTTGCATGTTCCTAACCACCGCTAGGGTGAGAAGCACAGGGACCATGATTTTACCTTTGCTGATAATGTTCCTCAGCTCCATTTTAATCTTCTTTGAGCTATTTCATTTTAAAATTTGAAGTCATGTTTATTAATCCTACAGATTTCCAAAATAATGCTAGTTAAGCAGGGTGTGGTGGCTCACACCTGTAATCCTTGCTCTCGGGTCGCCCAAAATCCAAGGTGAGTGAGTCTACATAGTGAGTCCCAAGCCAGCCAGGGTTACAGAGGAAATACTCTGTCTTCAAAAACTACCGTAAGATGGGGGTGAAGAGGGGGCTGAGCAGGTAGAGGCAAGCCTGGTGGCCCAGCCCACATTCTATCCCCAGAACCATGCAAAGGAAGGAGAGAACTGACGTCACAAAGTTGAGCCCTGGTCTCCACACGCACATTGTGCTACATGTGTGTGCACATATACGCACATCATTCACACCTAGTAATAGCAATAGACACTTGAAGAGAGCGGTGTGTAGTGTTTTGTTATTTTGAGTTAGGGTCTCTTGTTGCCTCGGTTGCTCTCCAACTCTGTGTAGCACAGGCTGGCCCTTAAACTTAGGATCCTTCTGCCTCCACCACCCCAGGGCTAGGATTACAGGGCATGGTGTATCACACCTATTATCCCAGCCCTTGGGCCATGGGAGCAGGAGGGCTGCTAGATGTTTAAGGGCAGCCTGGGCTACATAGTGGTTTCCGGGACAGCCTGAGCTAGAGGTTTTGTCTCACAGTTTTATAACCTGCTGTTATACATTAACCTGGTATTTTACCTGCTACTAGATATTCTCTGAGAATTGGCGGACAGGCTGCATGGCTCTATCACATAAAAAGGAACCGATTTTTTTTTCCTGCTCATTGCCTTACGCTGAGCTGTTTGGGTTGCGTGGTGGCCATGAGATGGTACCTACCACATCCCTTACTTTGGGAAGTGTGATCGGCTGAGAGCCTCCGATGCTGACCTCTGAAATGCATGGCCCACCATCAATCAGGCCCTGCTTTTTACCAGCTACCCGCAGACCGTGACAGCGTAGCGGGGACTGAACTGGCTCGTCCTTGGGAGGCATGGACTCCTCTGATCATCAGCTTTGGTGTGGTTTCCCAGCAGCTTAGTTAAACCCTGTCAGTAGAAGCCACGCATGGGAGGGTACCTGTGCCTACAATCCCAGGACTCCACAGGTGGAGGCAGGAGGATCAGGAGTTCAAGGCCAGCTTTAGCAACATAGAAAATTTAAGACAACCTGCGTGACCTGTCTTTAAAAAAGAAAATCGAAACGAACAAACAAAACAAAAAACCCGTCTTAAACCAGCTCCACAGGCTGAAAGCTGCCTCCAACTGCCCTTCACTCCTTTCTTCCCTTTCCAGCTAGGATCTGACCTCCCCTGAGGTCAGATAACTCTCCAGCACTCCCAGCCCCTCCCCATTTTCCCTCCCAGGCTCCTGCTGCGAATCTCCCTACCTACGAGATTCCTGAGATTCCTGCAGACTCAGGTAACTTCCCTTCCCTGTGCCAGTTTGGTTTCCGTGAGATCCCTAATGCTGGTGTGAACGTTAGTGTGCACACCTTGTCCAGGTTGTGACCAGGTTAGGAGAGGAAGCCAGGAAAGCCCCTGGCCGAGGGCATAATCCTTCCAGAAGACTGATGTCTGTTTCTGGAGGTGGCTCTTGGGGCTTTTGTCACCCCCATTGCTTGAGAAGCGCCTTGACTGACAGACAGAAGGCCACGCCTGCCACGCCTCCCGTGTATTTGCCTTTCTTGGTCTCTCGTGAGGTTGAGCACAGTTTCACATTTACTGGCGGTTTGATTTATTGTTTGACATTTGACTTTCCCGTGTGCTCGTGGTTCTGAGGACGTCTGAGCTTTTCCTCCCCCTCCCTCTCCTCTTCTCTCTCTCTTGCCTACTGAATCTTCTAATTCCTTTTTACTTTTTCTCCTCATGTGTCTTTATTCTCTAGAATAAGAAGATGACGTCATTCAGAAATCGCTGTCTTGGGGCTGGAGAGATGGCTCAGCAGTGTAAGAGCACTTGCTGCTCTTCCACAGGACCTGGGTTTAGTTGCCAGCACCCATGTCACACAGCTTATAAACCTCTGTGACGCCAGCCCCAAGGGACCCAGGGCCCTCTCTGGCCCCCAGGGGCACCAGCTTACATGTGGCATAAACTCACATGGATACACACATATGCATGGATAAAAATAAAATCTTCCTTGCTACCCACTGTGGTACACACCTATTCTCCCAGCTACTGGGGAGTCTGAGGCAGGAAAATCACTTAAGCCTGTAAATTCAAGGCCACACTGGGCCCCCTAATTTGACCCAGTTTTGTTTGTTTTTAACCTTTTCCTCACAACTCCGCATCCCCTGACTTTCTTTATAAAGTAGGCAAGCACATACCTTTGCTCTCAGAGACTCCCCCTGGAATAAATCAGTCATATTATTATTATTTATTGCTTCTCTGTGATTCTATTTGGTTGCTTTTTTTTTCTTCTTCTTCTCTGAGTCTGTGGCACATGACTTTCTTTTTTTGTTATTTATTTGTTTACTTATTTGTTTTTGAGTTAGGGTTTCACTACATAGCCCTGGCTGGCCTGGAACTCACTCTGTAGACCAGGCTGGCCTGGAACACATGGAGATCTGCCTGCCTCTGCCTCTGGATTGCTGGTACTAATGGCATGCACCACCACGCCCAGCACCACTTGACTTTTAACAGTCATGTTTGTGTATTGTTTTGACAGCAAAACCACACTGTGAAAGATGTTTGGGATATTTAGTTTCCCACAAAATGCCAAGGTCTGCTTCTTTATTCTTCAGCCTCTCTCTAGGTTCTGGTTGGTCATGACCCAAAGATATTCTAATTACTTGAGAGTTCTTTTCTAGTCGGCTTCCAGCTAACTTAGGGTTTATCATACTTACCATCTGCGGTTGGCTCTGTCCAATGTTACTGCCTCTCGAGAAGGCAAGTGTGAGTGAGATTTCCCTCTTGCACAGGCCTGTGGCAGGTGGTCTGGATCTAGAGTGAATTCCTAGCTAATCTCTCTTATCTTTCCTCTACACTTTTCTTGTTCCTTAGAATCTGTGGGGGGAAAGACAAATGTCACTGCATCAGGCCTCGGGGCTTATATCAAAAGTACTGAGCCCAGTATGAAAGCCTCTGGGCCACTGAGGAACAGTGAGTGAAGGCACATGCTACGAAGCTTGCTACTGACGCAGGCCAGCTAGGACTCAAAATAAACAAGCAAACAAGGGACAGCGGGTGTACTTATGTCTGTCCCTATACAGACGAACCCTAAAAGCATGATGCTGTGAGATAGGAGCCAGACTCGAAGGGCCACAGCATCTGATGCCGTCTGCAGGATAGCCTAGCATGGGCAAATCCGTACAGGCAGAAAGATTAGTGCTTCTGAGGGGTCGAGAGGAAAGGGGACTCGTGAGGGACTGTTAATGTGACAGGTAAGGAGTTTCCTTTGGGAATAATAAAAATGCTCTGGAATTAGATGGTGGTTAGGGTTGCACAACTCTGTAAGTACACAGTGTTTAATCAGTTCAGGACACAGCTACTTTCTGAGAAACGAGTCTTCAGGTCCCCTGTCCGTATGTGGACGCCATAGGGTGTACTTGGACAAACCTGGTGGAACTGCTCAGTCACTAGGCTTAGCTCAACAGATGGGAAACGTGAGGTGTAGGATGCACCTCCAGCATACTCAGCCTGTCATTTTGTTGTGTTTTGATTAGCAAGTAGGAGTACACGCTAAGATAATGCTAAAAGGTATTCAGGGCTGGGAGTGTGACTCAATGGTAGAGTGTTCCCCAGCAAAGTCCATCACTGAAAAACAAAAAACAGAAAACCTAGATCTGTTGATGCAGGCATAGGCAAGAGGGTCACTTACAAGTTCAAGGCCAGCCTGGTCTACATCGGGAATTCTGGGCTAGAGCCAGGGCTGCATAGACCCTGTCTAAAAATCCCACCACCAACAGCAATGTAGTATAGGATAGGATAATATTGTATTGTGTATATGGTCTTGTCTTGTACAGTATAATGTCTTAGTCAATTATCTGCTGCTGTAATAAAACCCCATGACCCAGGCAACTTATCAAAGCAAGCATTCCATTTGGGAACTCACAGTTCTAGAGGATGAGAGCCTATGACCATCATGGCGGGGAGCATGGCGGCAGGCAGGCGGGCACAATGATGGAGCAGTAGCTGAGAGCTTCCATCTTGTCCACAAGCACACAGCAGAGAGAAAGAGAGAACGAACTCAGAATGGTGTGGGCTATTGAAACGTCGAAGCCCCCCCCCCCCCAGTGAACCTCCTTAACAAGACCATACCTCTGATCCTTCCCAAACAGTTCTACAAACTAGGAAAGAAGCATTTAACTATGTGAGCCTACAGTGTACATTCTCATTCAAACCTCTATATATAGTATATGGTATATAGTATAGTATAGTACTGTAGGGTATGGTGTAGTACAGTATAGTATATTATTGTATAGTACAATATGATATAGTACATGATATTGTATGGCATAGTATTGTATGATGTAGTATAGTATTTTATAGCATTGTATAATATAGTACAGTGCTATCGTTTGGATCTGGAATATCCCTCCAAGTCCATGTGTTAGAAACTTGGTCATCAGCCAGTGAACTGCTAGGAAGTGGTATCATGTTTAATAGTAGAAGAAAGCTAGGTCACTGGGGTCATCCCTTGAAGGAATTACTGGGGCTCCAGCCCCTCCTCTCCTTGTTTCCAGACTTACCGTGGGGTGAAGAGTTTCCTCCACCACGTTTTTGCTGTGATGAGCAGCCAGAAGCAATGGGACCAAGTGACCGTGAATAAATCTCTGTTCCTGTGAGTCACAGTGAGCCTGTATTCCCTTTCCCTTCTCTTTTCTTCCAGAAGGAGAGGGAGTTTATTCTGAGCTGAATATGAGTGGCCTCTGAGATTGAGGTTACCCTGAGTTCCATTTCAGCATGGAAGCAGTTCCTGGAACTTCTGTTATTACACAAACAAGAGAAAGTCATGGAATTGCTGAGGTGCTCGGTGCATATGAAGGTTTGCTACCGAGCTTGGTGACCTGAGTTCAGTTTCTGGGACCATTTATGTTGGAAGGAGAGAACTGACTTGTGAAAATTGTCCTCTGGCCTCTACATTTATACTTAAACACTCACACACACATAAATAAGTAAATGAATAAATGTAATTAAAACTTTTAAAAGAAAGTAATAAATCAAGGCATTTGCCATATACATGGGTGGGGACTTTGGGTAGGTGAGTATCTTGGTTATTGTTCTATTATTGTGAAAATGGCCAAGGCAAGCATTTTTTAAATTTATGTTAATGATTTACTTTTTATTTCATGTGCATTGGAGTTTTGCCTGTATGAGGGCGTTGAATCCCCTGGAACTGGAGTTACAGACAGTTGTGAGCTGCCATGTGGGCGCTGGGACTTGAACCGGGGTCCTCTGGAGCTCTTAACTAGTGAGCCATCGCTCCAGCCCCCAAGGCAAGCATTTAACTGGCAGGGACTTGTTTACAGTCTGGGGTGGGGGTTAGTCCATGATCGTTTTAGTGGGAAGCATGGCGGCAGGCAGGCAGGCACAGTGCTAGAGCAGTGGCTAAGAGCTCGTCTGATCTGAAAGTTGCAGGTGAAGAGAGAGACTGGGCCTGGCCCGTGAACTTTTGAAACCTCAAAGGCCACCCCCAGTGACACACCTCCTCCAAAAGACCACATGTCCTGATCCCTCCGAAACAGTCCACCCGCTGGGGATCAAACATTGAAATACACATGAGCCCACGGGGTCATTCCCATTCAAACGGCCACAGTCCGTGACAACCACGTGGGAAAAACCCAGAGAGGCTTCAGATGTTATCTGATGACCTTTTTGTGTGTGTGTGAGATTTATTGATTTTATTTTATATGTATGAGTGTTTTGCTGGCTTGTATGTATGTATGTACACCATGTGTGCTCAGTGCCCACAAAGGTCAGAAATCCCCTAGAACTGGAGTTACAGATGGCAGGTTCTGGGAATTGAACCCTGGTACTCTGCAAAAGCAACAAGTACACTTAACTGCTGAGCCATCTTTCCATCTTCCCAGCTCCTGATGATACTATTTTTTATTTTTATTTATTTATTTATCTATCTATCTGTTTGTTTGTATGTTTGTTTGTTTTCGAGACAAGGTTTCTCTGTGTAGCTTTTGGTGACTGTCCTGGAACTCGCTCTGTAGACCAGGCTGGCCTCGAACTCACAAAGATCCACCTGGCTCTGCCTCCCGAGTGCTGAGATTAAAGGTGTGCGCCACCACCTGGCAATATTATTTTTAAATGTTTTTATTTATTCTGATAATTTCATACATGTTTATAATGTATTTTGTTCCGGTCCAGCCCATTACCTTCTTGTGTTCCCCTCTAACGTCCTCGGAATGTCTTCCCAACAAACCTCCCTCCTACTTTCATATCGCGTGTGTGTGTGTGTGTGTGTGTGTGTGTGTGTGTGT
>CABHPH010119983.1:53812-72966 GCA_902168325.1 Peromyscus nudipes
CTGTGTGTGTGTCTGTGTGTGTGTGTGTCTGTGTGGGTGTGTCTGTGTGGGTGTGTCTGTGTCTGTGTGTGTGTCTGTGTGTGTCTGCGTGTGTGTGTGTGTGTGTGGGTGTGTCTGTGTCTGTGTGTGTCTGTGTGTGTGTCTGTGTGTGTCTGTATGTCTGTGTCTGTGTGTCTGTGTCTGTATGTCTGTGTGTCTGTGTCTGTAAGTCTTTGTGTGTCTGTGTCTCTGTGGGTGTTTACAGAAAGCGGGTGAGGAGAAAGAGGGAGGCAGAGAGAGACCGAGAGTTGCATTGGTGTTGCTTGTACAAGCATGGCTGTGCAGTTATTTACTGAAGCATGGACAACTCAGCCGATGGCCCCAGCACTGAGCACCGATACCTCCCCCTGCAGCCCTTAACTCCCCGGACGTCTTCAGGGCTTTCTTCCTGTTGAGTTGATCCCAGCAAGGGAAGGTGGACGTGCTCAGTAATTCTGCAGACTAGTGACAGAGGTATTTTAGGTACCATTTTACTGTGCCTGACTTTATGTGCTGTACATCCTTTCTGGTTTGGGGATTGAGGGCTGAGCTGCGGTTCTTGTACATACAGGCACGTGCTCTGTGCCTGTATGCATTCCATAAAGTGGATTTATGGTGTGTGTATATGGTGTGTGTGTGTGTGTGTGTGTGTGTGAGAGAGAGAGAGAGAGAGAGAGAATGCAGACATGTGCATACCACGGCACTCGTGTGGAAGTCAGAGGACAACATCCACAGTCAGTTCTTGCCTTCCACCTTGTGTTTGAGGCGAGTCTTCTCTTGTTTCTGCTCTGCGGCGTGATCCGTGCTGGCTGGCCCCTGAGGGTCGGTGCGGTTCCCCTGCCTCCACCTCCCATCTTGCTGTAGGAGTGCTGGGATTACAGATGTGTGCCTCCACATCTGGCTTTTTACCTGAGCTCCCGGGATCAAACTCAGGTCTCAAGACTTGAGTGACAGGTACTTTACACGCTGGGACATCTCATGTCCCCTCAAGCAGGGAATTAAAGAGGAGAATCATACCCGTCATAGGGTGTTTTATCCTTATGGACAAGTGTCGTTTGTTTTTTTATGTATCTGTCTATGACGTGTATATATGTATATGTACATGTATGCATGTGTGTGGCGGTCAGAGGACAACCCCAGATGTTAATACTAGCCTTCTACCTCATTTGAGACAAGGTCTCTCGTTCACCACTGTGTATGCTAGGCTAGCTGGCCTGTGACCATGCAGGGATTCTCCTGTTGCCATGTCCTGTCCCATCTTAGCTGTGCTGGAGTTACAGGCATGCGCTACCTCTTCCGGCTTTACCTGGGCTCTGGGGAGCTGAATTCACACCCTCGTATGCTTACACACTGAGCGTTTTACCCCAGAACCCAACACTGTAGCTGTAATCAGAAAACTGCTGCGGAGTCCCCCAGCCTGGAGCTGAGTCATCTCTAGAACTGTGGGCTTTCAGTGACGGGGGACAGGCTGAGAGACCCTAGCTCGGTCCCTCTTCTGGCGGATTCCAGTGCAGCAAGAAGTGGAGATGGGCAGCAACCCTCAGAGTCTCTGACCTCATTGCCCCACCTAAATCTGGGGCACTGTGCCGCTACTGAGACCATAGCCTTCCTGCTCCCAGGCCGTAGCTGCCCTGCGGTTCCCATCTCTTCCTGTGGGGATTCATTTCCCACCATGCCCGCTGCTCTGCGTCATGGGCTCCTCGTTCAAAGTCTGGCCCTTTGGTCATGATTGCTGAGAAGGCTTTACATTTCCGGGTGGCACGGTCTACTTGCCACCAAACATGCATCTCAGATGATCGAAATGGTCCTCCAGCAGAGCGAGGGCATCCTCACGAGAGGATCGGCAGCACACAGCTGATCCAAAGCTAGGTCCCACATGTTGGTGAAGGAAGCTGGAGCTGGAAAGAAACGGCTCAAGTGCAGCCCCTACCTGGCCCCTTTACCCTGGCCTTTGGAGCCAGCTCCCCTACCCCATGGAAACCGCTTTGGTTCTCGTCTCCGGGACTCAGTCGGTAGTAGATAATGTGTCCATCAAATGCAATCCTCTCCGTGGAATTGGCAATGCTGACAGGAATGTTCTGCATCTGTGTTGTTCCGTGTAGGAGAGTGTGGCCATCAAGCCACTTGTACTGTGGTCAGTATGACCGAGGAACGGGATTGAAAAGGCAAACAATGTTTCAGAGGCTGAGTGTGGAGTTCAGTGACCCAGCACAGTGGGTGGAAGACTCCAGCTTGACCCCAGCACAAAAAATAAACAACAGAAACCAAGGAGGTGGGCAGTGGTGGCGCATGCCTTTAATCCCAGCACCCAGGAGGCAGAGGCAGGAGGATCTCTGAGTTTGAGGACAGCCTGGTCTAAAGAGTAAGTTTCAGGACAGCCAAGGCTACACAGAGAAACCCTGTCTTGAAAAAACAAAATAAAATATAAAACAAAAATAAATAAAAAATATACCAAGGAGCCAAGCATGTGGCACAGGTCTATCATCGGGCACTCGGGAAGCTTTAACAGGAACAGGATCAGCAGCTGCAGGCCGGCCAGGGCTACATATAAAAGTAGGATGTTGTCTCAAAACCCAAAGCCAGGCATGGGGGCCCATAGCTTCAATCCCAGCTCTTGGGAGGCAGGGGCAGGTGGCTTTCTGTGAGTTCAAGGCCATTTGGGTCTAAATATTGAGTTCCAGGACAGCCAGAACTACACTCACCAGCCCACAAAGTAGAATTTGCATTCTTGCACTCAATAAGGATATAAAAAGAAGGTTTCAGTGGACTGGAGAGAAACATTTCATAAATAACAATGCCAATAAGAATGGCACAATCTCTCTCGAGTTAATTCCTAAACGAAAACAAAAAACGTGAATCCTCAGGTCGGTGCTGTCTGTAGGAAGGAGGTATAAGCAAGAATTTGTGGACATTCTTGCAAACCATCACATTTGAAAATGCTCATTACAGGGAAGATATGTGAAGCCATGCCAGCTTCCTCTAATTTTCATATTTTCCTGGAAATTACTGAAGTATTTTGATGATTTTCCTGTTCTCTTCATTCCTGCTCTCTCTCTCTCTCTCTCTCTCTCTCTCTCTCTCTCTCTCTTTCTCTCTCTCTGTGTGTGTGTGTGTGTGTGTGTGTGTGTGTGTGTATTGGTTTGTGGAGACAGGGTTTCTCTCTGTGGCCCTAGCTATCCTGAAACTAGCTCTGTAGACCAGGCTGGCCTCGAACTCGG
Source organism: Peromyscus nudipes (assembly GCA_902168325.1). Classification (NCBI taxonomy): domain Eukaryota; kingdom Metazoa; phylum Chordata; class Mammalia; order Rodentia; family Cricetidae; genus Peromyscus; species Peromyscus nudipes. The sequence continues at coordinate 57,049 of CABHPH010119983.1, forward strand.
AGATCCACCTGCCTCTCCCAGCACTCAGGAGGCAGAGCCAGGTGGATCTCTGTGAGTTCAAGGCCAGCCTGGGCTACAGAGCGAATTCCAGGACAGCCAGGGCTACTGTGGTTTTTCCTTGGAAAACCACAAAGAGAAAATGAATGGGAAGTCTGACTCCTCACTACACAGCTCCGAATCCTGACCACATCTGCCCTTCTGTGTGCCCTTTGGCACATCACATCTTCTCTTCCTTTGGATCTCGGTTTTCCTAAAGAGACAAGGAAAGTGCTGCTTGACTCACGATTAGTGGTTCTTGGTGTGAGCACATATGCAAATGAATGCTCAGGAGACCTCAGAACCAGGACGACCGGGCTGATAGTTTATCTTACGCTCAAGTGTTAACATGCTCAAGGTCCTGAGTTCAAACCCCGGCCTTGCAACCAACAAAACTAAGCTGCTAGCCCCATGCTTAGACCGTGCAAGCGAGCAGGTGGGATCAAGGCTTTGTGTTTCCACCATGATGCTTGGTGCTATTGCTGCTGAAGGTTCCCAGTTTGAGACCCCCCCCTCCATCCAGATGCCCACTGAGGACCTTGTCAGCTTTTACTCAAACAGCAATCTTCGTGTCTGCTGTGAAGAAGTTCCTACTGAGGTGGTCGAACAGGGGAAGACCCTGGGGATGCAGTGGGGATTGTGCAGGGGACACTGAGTTACTGCCCTGTACCAGGCGCGGCGTCGAGGGCCTCCCGAGCCCCTGTCACTACCCAGGGAAGGACTAAGGTCGGGGAGAATAATAAAGTGCAAGCCGGAATCTGGGTTAGAGCACTAAGCGGCTATGTCAACCTGAGTAAGTGGTTATAAATGACTTCTTGCCTCAGTTTCCCAGCCTACATATCAAAAGGACAGTGATCATGCTTACGACCTGGAGTAAAGAAAATGTTGAACAGACACCTGATGCTGCTGGCATCATTTGTCCGTAAGTCTATCTAGTGGAGGGAAATGGTGACAGAAGCACTGGCTATTTCCCGAACATTCCCATTCAGCAACGCCGTCCAGGCTGGATTCCCACCCTCGGATTTTTCAGCGCCATCACAAACTCCAAACCAGATTAGGAGATCATGTCAATATAATTTATTAAATAGACTCTGAGGGCTCCTCCAAGGAGCGTTAACAACTCAGTACATAAATACCAATAAATAAATAGAGCTGCCACTTCCAGCCCCCCGCAAAGGTAGAAGAATAGGGTTTCGGTGGACAGAATAAAGACATCATAAATAACAAGGCTTGTCACAATGGCGCCATCTCTTTCGAGTTAATTCCTACATTGCAAGGCCAGCCCTCCGAGGACAGGTGCTGCTGAGGACGCTAGGATTCTCCCCTAGAGCTCTACCCCATCACTCAATATATCCTATTCTTAGCCTCCAATTGTACCATGCAGTCTGAGAGCCTCTTAAAGACAGTCAGTGTAAAGATTTTACGTTCATAGGGGTCTTCGGGCCCAGAAATGCTTGGTTTCGGTGGGTTGGAACACCTGATGTCGTCGAGCCGTTTTCTGACATGAGCCGTGCTTATATGGTTCTCATTCAACCTTTCGACCTCCTCCAGATAGGCTTTGATGGTTGAGATGTTGGCTGACGCTTCGCAGCCCAGGCTGAAACATGGCAGCTGGAGAGACTCGTCAGTTTTTATCCCAGGGGCCTGGCATTTGCTCTGTAAAAAGAGGAAGAGGTTTGAAATACTGTGAGGATTAGGCTTGTAATAACTGCTAGAGACCTGGACTGCTCGTTTCCAGGGCTTCCTCTGTGTCTGGCCTGACTCAGACCTCACCTAATTGGTACAGGCAACCCTGTGAGGCTTGGACCATCACTAACCCCGCGTCTGCAGGAATCTGAGGCACAGTTGGTTTATGAGCTGGCCGACAAGGCATACCCACCCAGGTCAGCCACGTTAATGTTGCCTAAAGGTACTCATAAGCACTCTTCGCTCCCGCTCCTCTCCCCATCTGGCTGAAGCCACTCCTGCCTTCTGCAACCTGCTCTCAGAGGCTGAGGCTGAGGTAAGTGGGAAAGGGAGGCTCATCTGAGTTTCCACGCGGCTCCCTCTTCCTCGTGCCTCTGTATGAATGCCACTGATGCCACTGACTGAGAGAGGGTGGTTTATGTGTGCCTGCCAAGGCCTCTGAGATGCTAGGGTGAGGTTCTCGAACAAATGAAGGACTCAGGGTCCTTCCTTACCTTCCCTCTTCCTCAAAACTGACTTTGGGCTAAGACAAAATTGCTAAGACCTCATCGGCCTCAGCTGACTCTTCTACCTTGGAGTCTATTAAAGCTAAGGGTAAAGCTTATATGCCAGGGCAGATGACAAGGTCAATGCCAATATAGTCAGTCAGTGTCTATATTTCCAGTTTGGGTGTTATTTGTTTAATTGACGTTATCTGAGAGGTCCCGAGGAAGTGAAGTATTCTCACTTACTGGGTCTTGTGCTATTCTCCTGCCAGGGTCTGCCAAGGCAGAGGGCCTTCCAGAAAGCTCCAACAGCACACACAGAGAGCTGCTCAATTAGGTAGCTGCCTTGAACTAGCCAGAGGCACCAGAGCCCCACGGGAGGATTTTCTCGACCTGCCTCCCCTAGGATATCTTCTGCTCTCAGGGGATTCCTGAATCAAGCTGGCCCATCTCTAAAGATGCACTTCCAGTAAGAACGCTCATTTCGTGGGACTGTGAGCCAGGCAGATTTGAGATAAAGAAGGCTGTGAGCACACATCCTGTAGTCTCTGGGACGTTGCTGGGGCTTGGGGCCCTGGACTAGTCTGCCTCTGCCTCCTCTGTTAGTGCATTTACCCCCTCATAAACATCCCACCTCAGCCTGTCTGACTCTTTCCCATCCTCTCTGGCCTCCAGAGCCGGTTTCACATCAAGAAAGGATAGCTTTTCTGGCGAGCAAAATAAGGCATTTTAAAGAAGTGGCTTGGGAAAGGAATCTCAAGGGCACTTACATAGTTTTTATAAAGCTCCTCCGAGTCCAGTTTCAAGTGTACAAGTATAGGCCCGATCTTTGCTGTTGGTGCACCAAAGGATGGGCTGCAGATGGCCAGCCAGGTTCCTATGCAGCAGAGCAGCACCAGGGCAGCCTTCGTTGGTCCTGGAGAAAGAGAAGGATGCCAGAAGGCTCATGGGTCGGCTGTGCCTGGTGTAGCCATCCCTGTCTCATTCGCCTAGTATGATAAGAGCCATGGAGCTGAAGCCATGGAGAGCTCCAGCGCCAGTGGTACCTGTGTGGAAGATCATGACGATGGCGAGAAGGTGAGCAAAACCTGCTTTGCTCGTGGTCTCTGCAGCTTGATGGGTTCGCCATGGCCACCCGGCAATATATAAAGGGCCAGCGTGAGGAGGAGATCAAAGGCCCGCCCATGGCAAAACCATTGCTCAGCTTTTCTCCAGAAAACACTTTCAAAATGCTGCCAGCCACGGCCCGGGGAAAGCAGGGCTGGAAGGAAATGCTGAGGTTACCCTCAAGGCAGGCAGAGGCTTGAGTCACAACTGTGCATGCGCGTGCGCGCAAACACACACAGACACATACACATACCACACAGGAAGGCACACGCATCTTGGGCATCTCTCTCTTCTTGGAAAGTGCTCGTTGACTTAATGAGAGGAAATTTTGAAGCCCAGAGTTTGAAGCGTACAACCCCTGAGGAAGAAATGACTTGACGAGGGCCGAGGGTCAAATGCCCTGCAGGGAATTTCGGGGAGGCCGCGTGTAGGCTAGAGTCACTGTGAAATCCAGAGTGGTCCATCTGTGGGCATTCCTGACGCACATCCGTGCCCGTGAATAGGGATAGCTCCGACGAACACTGTGTAGGTGTGATCTTCCACGCTACGATGTTTGTCCCCGATCCTCACGTGTGTCCCCTCATGACTTCTGGCTCTAGGACCAGAACCAGGGCTCAAGAATTATTTGGTGATGAGGTCTTCCATTTCCCAAGTAATGGGGGGGGGCAGTTAATTGTTGGAACAAAGCAAGGTGGGGCACACACCTGTAATCTTAGCACTCAGGAGGCTGAGACAAGAAGGTCACAGATTCAAAGCCAGTTTGGGCCATATAGAAAATCACTGTCTGAAAAATAAACTAATTTTTTTGAGCTTCGAAGAAACATTTACGACCGAGTTTCAAATCACACACACAAAGTAGGTGAGACATTCTTTTATCATCTTTAAAATCAAAATAGCCTTTAACTATTTTTAAAAAAATCAAAAAGAATTATTCGTGGTTTGGAGTGATGGCTCGGTGGTTAAGAGCACTGGCTGCTCTTCCAGAGGACCTCTTCCCAGCACCCACGTGGCCGCTCACAACCATCTTTGACTCCAGTTTCAGGGGATCCAATACCCTCTTCTGATCTCTGTGGGCACTAGGCATGCACATGGTGCACAGACATACATGCAGGTAAAACACTCATACACATAAAATAAATTTAAATATATAAGACTTATTGAGCAAGGCATGGTAGCTCATGCTTGTAATCCTAGCATTCAGAAAGCAGAAGAGGGGGAATTGGTGCAAATTTGGGGCCAGCCTTGTTTACACAGTGAGCTGCAGCCCACGCAGGGCTGCAGAGTGAGGGTGTATATCAAAAAAGAAGAAAAAGTTATATTGATCACTGGTGGACACTTCCATCAGATGCCCAAAGCCCTGCATTCAATACCTAGTGTTTCAAAAAATATATTAGTGAAATCATTTATTCTTTTTGATAAGATTTATTTTGTGTGTGTATGTATGTTGCCAGTGCCTGTGGAGGCCAGAAGGGGGTATCCATCCTCCTGGAGCTGGAGTTACTGGTGGTTGTGAGCGACCCAACGTGGGTACCGGGAACTGATGTCAGGTCCTCTATGAGAGCAGCAGATGCTGAGCCGTCTTTCTAGCCTCCCATTTATTCTTCTTTGTTTGTTTTTGAAGATTCAGGGTCTGATCATTTGTTTGTTGCTCCTTTTGGAGGTTTGGGGTTCTTTTGTTTGTTTGTTTGTTTTGTTTTTCTTGGTTGGTTGGTTTGGGTTTTGGGGTTTTTTCAGACAGAATCGCTCTATGTAGCCCTGGCTGTCCTGGAACTCATTTCATAGACCAGGCTGATCTCAAATCACAGAGATCCACCTGCCTCTGCCTCCCCAGTGCTGGAATTAAAGGTGTTCACCACCATGCCCAGCTTATTTGTCCTGGAGCTCGCTCTGTAGACCAGGCTGGCCTCGAACTCACAGAGATCTGCCTGGCTCTGCCTCCCGAGTGCTGGGATTAAAGGCATGTGCCACTGCCGCCCGGACTTAAAGACTATTTTTGACTGGACTCAGACTTCGAAGCAGAAGCGCTCAGCAAGGACAGCCTACATCTCTCGGTAATCTGTTCTTGGTGTTTTTCTTTGGCTTCCTTCATTCTCTTGGCCAAAAGTTTAGCATCTTCTGCAGCCTCCCATCTTCCTTGGTGTGTTGTTTCTTCAGAGCACTATGTCGGCGTCTGTTACAGGACTCTGGAGGAACACGACACTAGATCTTGGGTACACTGGTCCTGGGGCTCTCACCTTCTTTGTTTAAGGGCTTCTGACAACATCTTAGTGGACGTCATCTCCTTTAGAGACAGAGAGGCTTTTGGAGTCTGCTGGCTCTTTGGGACCACAACTGCCAAGGCACAGTGTCAGTCAGGAATAGTCTGTCTCTCTTTTGTTTTACAGTAACCGAGGTGAGAACACTCAGATTGACACCCACAATGCATCCTGGACAGACTTGTGCTTCCGCCCTCCAGTTCTTCTCCTCGGCACTTAACAAGAATGCCTCTCACTCACCAGGCAGTAGTGGCGCGTGCCTTTGATCCCAACAGAATCGGGCAGAAGCAGGTGGATCTCTGAGTTTGAGGCCAACATGGTCTACAGAGTTCTAGGACAGTCAGGGCAACACAGAGAAACACTGTCTCAGAAAAAAGGAAAAAAAAAAAGGAAGGAAGGAAGGAAAAAAAGAGAAAGAAAGAAAGAAAGAAAGAAAAGAGAAAAAAGAAAGAAAGAAAAGAAAAGAATAAAGGATAAAGAAAGGAGAAGAAGAGGAAGAGAAGGCGGCGGCCCTTCACGCAACAGCAGGAGCACTCTGCCGTGGGTTAAGACACCTTGCTTCATGAGAAAACCTTGTTTGCTGTTCCCACCACTGATTTGGCCCACATGACCCCTCCACTCTTCACCCAGAGCATCCGCAGCTACTTCTGTGGCTGTGGCCTCTCATAGGAAGTACGAAGTTTGCGTTCATCATCCACATCAATGCGTTTCTGACAGCCAGTGGCTGGGAGGGCGATACTCAGCTTCATCTTGACACAGCTGACCACCTGGGAGTGCCATGAAAGAGAATTAAGTGAGCTCCCAATTAATTAATTAATTAATTAATTTTTATGGTTTTTTGAAACAGGGTTTCTCTGTGTAGCCCTGGCTGTCCTGGAACTCACTCTGTAGAGCAGGCTGGCCTTGAACTCAGAGATCTGCCTGCCTCTGTCGTGGTGGCACACGCCTTTAATCCTAGCACTCTAGGGGGTAAGAAGAAGGATTAAAAAGCATTCACAAATAAGAAAACACCCAGCAATAATAAAACTAGGAATAACTATTGCATGATTGGCTAGAGAGTGATGTGTAAAATATCTTAAGTCAAGGGATCGATATGGGAGCCCACAAAGGTTTCCTAGTGAGATCTGAGATTGCTTTACACAGCAGGCCTGCATTAGGGGATGGCTGGACCACGTGCGTGGTCACCAGGTGTCTGGGATGGTCTGCACTAGGCTGTGCGGGGGGGGGGGGGGGGGGGGGGGGGGGTGAGGGGTGCTTTTGTTCCACCTCTTGGCATTGCTTTAAAAGCCCTTTAGTAGAGGCAGAAGAAGCCGGTGGGTAAGTATCCAGGCCCACCCAAGGCTATCCTGTGTTTCTGTCTCTCTCCTCCATATTTCTATCTAAATCTCTTATCTCTCACTCCTCAAGAGTCCCTGGGGTAAACAAATGTGGGGAGCATGTCTCCCACAGATCAGACTTTTAAACTAAGACCTGAAGCCAGGCATGATGGTTCACGGGAAGTTTGAAGCCAACCTGGATGACATAGTATGTTTCAGGTGAGACTGGCTATAGCGTGAGAGCATCTGAAAGAAAAAAAAAAACTGACTTAGCAATTAATTGATTGATTGATTAAGACTGAGACCTGCAGGATAAGACTGCTGTGGGACAGTCTGGGACAGTGTTCCAGGATACACAGCTGCAGAAATGAGTGTGGTGTTCTTCCACAGACAGGAAGAAGGCCGAGGTATCTGGAGTGAGGAGGGAGAGAAAGAGGGTGGTGGAACTGTGGGCAGAGGCCCAGCACGAAGGTCCTTGAGGCCACGAGAAAGAACTTGGGTTTTCTTCTAAGTGCGATGAGATACCCCAGATAGCTTTAGAAAGGGACATGTAAGATCTGGTGTGCTGCTGAGTGAAGAGAGGCGTAGGAATCTAAGATGGACGTGAGCAGCCAAAGAGACACTACTCAGGTACCCAAGTGAGAGGCTAGAACAGCCTGGACGAGAGCAGGGTAGCCGGAGATGGAGACGTCAGAATTAGTGCTCAGATTCGGAAATGAGTGAACCAGGGATAACTTCCGGGGTCGTGAGGAAGCAGCTGGGCAGATGGTTCGTGATGCGGAAAGAGAAGTCTGCAGAGAGGAAGTCGAGAGTCCTTGGGTGCCGTCGGGCATCTATCCGTTCTGTGACAAATGAGCCTTGACGCTGGAATCCAGAGCTCAGAAGTGAGGTCAGGTGTGGGCAGTTCACAGTCCCTGAGATGTGCAACAGCGGTCACACAGCAGGAATTCTCTGTCACTCTCGAGCCTGCCTCTGCTTCCAACTTCTCTCTTGTGTTTTTTTTTTACCCATGCTTCTTTTGGTTTTAGTTTTTGGAAGTGTTTCACTCTTAGCCCAACCTGTCTTGACACTTACCATGTAGCTAAGGCTAGCCTCAAAATCACAGGGATCCTCCTGCCTGGGATTACAGGCATACACACCAACTCTGCCTCAGTCATGCTTCTCCACTGAGTGGTTAACCCTTCCTCTTTGCTTCTCTTGCCAAACCTCAACTTAATCTAACCCTCTGGTAAAGCCAGCAGTGGGCGGGACTTTGACCAGCTATCATTTATACCCACTATATTACATTACATGGCAAAAGGGACCCTGGAGATTAGATCAGGTTTAGTGATCAGTTTACTTGAAGATGTAGAAATTATCCGGATACTTGAGTTGGTTTGATGTAGTACCATGGTATAGGGCTTGCCTATCTTTTTCTGGGGCTCTGTGGATCCATCCCAGAAGCCAACCAGCCACCAGAACTGAAGTAAGGCAGGTGTGATGGTCCATACTTATAATTCCAGAACTTCGGAGGTGGAGAGATGGGAGCATCAGAAGGTCAAGGTCACCTTTGACTACATAGCAAGTTCTAAACCAGCCTGGGCTACGAGAGACCCTGTCTCAAACAAACAAACAAACAAAAACCCTATAATATATAACAAACGGGCTATGGCTCAGTTGGTGGAGAACTTCTTCAGCATGCACAGAACCCCGGGGCCCATTCTCAGCACCATATAAACCGATGGTGGTGGTGCGCACAGTACTCAGGACGTGAAGACAGGAGGATCAGAGGTTCAAGGTCATCCTTACTACATTACAAGCTGGAGGTCAGCCTGGATACATGAAACCCTTGTCTCAAAGAATAAACACAGTCTGGCACACAGAAACAGCATAAAGTTAGGACAGAAGAGAAAGGCAGAGATTCCATCGAGGTGAAGTTAGATGCCATTGCTGACTTAGAGGTACCTCAGCCGAGTGGTGGTGGCCCACGCCTTTAATCCCAGCACCCGGGAGGCAGAGCCAGGCGGATCTCTGTGAGTTCGAGGTCAGCCTGGTCTACAGAGTGAGATCTAGGACAGGCACCAAAACTACACAGAGAAACCCTGTCTCGAAAAACCAAGAAAAGAGAGAGAGAGAGAGAGAGAGAGAGAGAGAGAGAGAGAGGGAGAGAGAGGCAGGCCGAGGCCTCAGTGGAATGTATGAGAGCAAACAAATTGGACTTAAAGGTGGGAGCTTGGTACAAGACCTTGAGCCCTGGCTGAGAACAGAAGTACCCAACCCATAGCTTCCTCTCGGGTCTATAAGAGCCGGATCAGAAGATCCACCAATGGCACGCAGGACTTTTGTTTGTATGCTTTGTTTTTCAGGTAAGGGCCTCACTCTGTAGCCCCGGCTAACCTGAAACTCACTGTGTGGCCCAGGCTTTGAACTTACAATAATCCTCCTGCCTCATCCTCCCAAGAACTGAGATTGCTTTTATTAGTATATATTAGTTTTATATAATAATGGGTTTCATGATGACATTTTCGTGTGTGTGTGTGTGTGTGTGTGTGTGTGTCTGTGTATAATGTATTTTGATCATATTCACACACACACACGCGCGCACACACACACACTTTTGTCTCCCTTCCTCTTCCCAGCTAGTGTCCCCTTATTTGCATGTCTTGTTTGGAGGGTTTCTTACAGGAACAGGGTAAATTGTTTACAACCACACTAGCCTCTATACCACTGAGGAAAATGTCTCCATCATCGAATTTCCCTAAATCCTCAGGGAGGGGTGGGGCCAGGAGTTCTCCCTCCCTCCATGCCACTGTGTCAACAGGCCCAGCCTTGTGCAGATAATTGTTTTTATGAGAAGGGGTCTCATTAGGTAACCCATACTGGTGATCCTCCTGCCTCCAACTCCCTGGAGCTGGGATTATAGGAGTGCACCACTATGTCCAGCAAACAGTTAACGAGAGAGAAATAACACAATCCCCAGGGACCTCATGTTGTCAGCCTCACTGGTTCTTTTTGGCTTTCATTTGTCATGATCCCTCCATGATATGCCAGAATTCCGACCATTACTATGCCAGAATGACAACCGTTTCACCTTCTTTTTGTGGAGACCGGATTCAGGTCCTTAGGCATACAAAATAAGCTCTCTCAAAGAAGCTATAGCCCCAGACCCATTTATGCTTTCTTAAATAAAACCTCACTTTGGGCTGGGTGGTGGTGGTGCACACCTTTAATCCCAGCACTCAGGAGGCAGAGCCAGGTGGATCTCTGTGAGTCCGAGGCCAGCCTGGTCTACAGAGTGAGTTCCGGGACAGCCAGGGCTACACAGAGAAACCCTGTCTTGAAAAACAAAAAACAAAAACAAACAAACAAAACCTCAGTGTGGGGCTGCAGAGATGGCTCCATGGGTAAGTAGTTGCTGTCCAGACATGAGGGATAAATCCTCAGAGTCCACATAAAGCTGGGCACAGTATTAGGTGTCCATAATCCTAGCTCTCCTACTGAGAGTCGGAAGGTGCAGACTGGAGGATCCCTGAAGCCTGTAGACCAGCTAGCCTGGGGTCTGCCGCTGTGAACAGTAGAGATCCTGTCTAAACCAAAGAGGAAAGTGAGGACCCAAAGTTGTCCTCTGACTTCCACATGGGGGTGCCCCCACTCACATACAATAAAATACAGTCTGAGCCAGGCATGGTTACACACACTTTTAATCCCAGGACTCGGGAGGCAGAGGCAGGCAGATAGATCTCTGTGGGTTTGAGTCCAGCCTGGTCTGCGTAGTGAGTTCCAGGCAGCCAGAGCTACACATGAGACCCTGTCTCCAAAACCAAAACAAACAAAAATCCAATCTGGCAGAGCAGCGGTAAACCCAGCTGCCTTCCAAAACCTCCCCTCTTCCTCCTTCCGTTAACGACACGCTCTGTCCTTCCGACTGCGCCTTCTCAGGGTTCTAGGCTGAGCACCTGCCTGCTTGGCTCTTTTCTTTGTGGACATATCTCCAAGGCTTCCATCTCTGACCTATGTTCTACACCCTTTAGTGACCCCAAGCATGTCTTGACTGGATCTCAAACAGCACGTATTCGTAGATGAGCCAGGGTAATGCACAGGGGGATGCAAAGAGATGTGGACTGGAGAAATGTGGGAGAGGTAAAACTCAGAAAAGATGGCTGGCTGCGGAGATGGAGAAGAGGAGAGAACTGAGGGGGACTTCTAGGTCTCTGGCACAGGCAAATGGATTCATGGCAGTGTGCAGAAGAACAGCGAGGGAACATTTGGGACTTGAGGAAGTAACTAATTCTGTCTTGACATTGTGAGGTGGAGGAGCATGTAAAAGACAGCTAGAGGCCGGGCAGTGGTGGCGCACGCCTTTAATCCCAGCACTCGGGAGGCAGAGGCAGGCAGATCTCTGTGAGTTCGAGGCCAGCCTGGTCTACAGATCGAGATCCATGACAGGCACCAAAACTACACAGAGAAACCCTGTCTCAAAAAAACCCAAAAAACAAAACAAAAAACAAAACAAAACCAGCTAGAGATGGTTAGCAGAGCACTGGACTTGGCTTTGCAACATAAAGGAGGGGACTGGAAATGTCCATTATGTTTGGCACAACTGCAAGCCTATGGCGGATGACCACCGTAAGAGGTGGCAGTCACTGGTAGAGTCCCGGGACCTGAGCCATCAGCAGAAGAAAGAAAAAAAAAAAAAAAAAAAAAGAGGTGACTCGGTGTACAATTCAAGAAGACACGCCCCCCAAAGAAAAGGAAGCTGTAATGGAACGAGATGAGAAGTGGTTTTTCAGGGCAGAGGAAGTGATTGGCATCCTCATAAGCCATGGAAAGGGCAAAAAGATAAGCCTGGATAGAATCTGTAGGTTTGTAAACTTGAGGTCACAGGAATTTTGTGAGGGAACTTTGAACACATTTCTGGGGTAGAAATCTCAGTGCTGCACTGAGGAAAAAGTGAGAGTAGATTGTTAGATTGCACTGTCATGAAACATGGATGAGAGAGAAGACGGCGGGGGAGTCTTCAATGGGGCTTCTGTCACGAATCTTAGGGTCACCGGACTATCCAGGACTGACCACATCCCGAAACCAAGGGGAAATCTAAATAAGCTCTCCAGATGTTTACTTTTAATTATTTGTTACTTGCTTTTAGTAAAACTTAAAACCACTAATTGGGGGGAGTGGAGAGATGGTTCAACAGTTACTAGCACAGGCTGCTCTTCCAGAGGACCCCAGTTCGGTTCCCAGGACTGACACGGCAGCTCACAACTGTCTGAACTTCAGTCCTAGGGAATCCAGTACCCTCTTGTGGCTTGCACGTAGTACACAAATGTACAGGCAGGCAAAATACTCACACACAAACTAAATTGTAAAAAGACTGTAATGAAGCCTGATGCACGATGAGACAGAGATGAAGCCAGGCATGATGGCACACGCTCGGAGCCCCAGCACTCAGGAGGTGGGAGGGGGAAGGGTCAGATCAAGGTCCTCCTCCGCTACCTAGTGAATTTGAGACCAGCCTGGGCTCCGTGGATCACTCTGGAAAACATTATAAAGAAAAATGACATAGAAAAATAAATCTCAGTGGGGTGGGGGTGGTGCACACCTTTAATCCCAGCACTCTGGCTTTATGGAGTCCAGTGCCTATGGTGGGACACCTAATGCAGTCTTGATGCAGGGAGGAGGAGGGTCTTGGTCCTGACTCAACTGAATGTTCCAGGCTCTGCTGACTCCCTATGAAAGACCTTGCCTTGGAAGAGGTAGGAATGGGGGTGGTTTGGAGGGAAGGCTGGAGGGCGGGAGGAGGGAGGAGAGGGGGATCTGTGGTTGGTATATAAAATGAATAGAGAATCTTTTAATAAAAATAAAATAATCCCAGCACTCGGGAGGCAGAGACAGGTGGATCTCTGTGAGTTCGAGGCCAGCCTGGTCTACAGCGTGAGATCCAGGACAGCCAGGGCTGTTATACAGAGAAACCCTGTCTAGAAAAAACAACAACAACAACAAAAATCTTGCATACTATGGCTCCACCTTTGGAAGAAGCCAGCAAATGCATAGATACCCAAAGTGAATCACTGTTTGCCATTGGCTGAGCAGACGGCAGAATGGCCGTTGGCTTCATGCTTTGCAACTTGAGGAGAAACGATAAGATCATGGTGGTAAAAAGTAGATTACAGTTGCACTATGAATACAACAAAAATCACAGAATTGTGCACTTTTGAGTTTTAGGGTACATAAATCATACCTCAACAAAGATGTTACGTTTCCCAGTTAGAGTCATCTCATTCCATTAATTTCAGAGACCACGGGCGGAGGGAGAGCCCCTGCTATGTGGAGGAGGTGATTCAGGGGATGGCAAGATAAGATTGGATGAGTCTAAAATGGGTCTGGCGCTCAAACGCTTCGCGGATAGATAGGGAGAACCACGCTGGGATCCCCTAATTGGAGTCCTAAAATGTTTAACCTTGGACTAATGTTGCCTCTTTAAGACCTGCCGAATGGGGACAGCAGTCGGCACTTTCCACAGACGATCTTTGGGGGGAGGGAAAGAATCCCCTAAGAGGCGCCCGCCATCTGCTGTTGTAAGGTGCTGGTAGGCGCTTAGCTGGGGGCTTTGGTAACTGGGAAAAGTTGGCTTTCCACCTGCCCTTTGCATCCAGGGTAACGCGTCTGGCGGTTGCCTAGCAACGAGCCTGCCTCAGGCAGCATGGCGACCCGAGACTCCAGCGCGAGCGACACAAAGACCGAGACCTTGAGCACCGCTGTGCACGAGCACCTTCGGAAGCTGTGTCTGCGTGAATTCCCGTGTGGCACCGGGAGCTGGGTGGGTGCTCCCCACGCGGGGGTGGGGGGCGGTGGGGAGGGAGGCAAGGGTCCCGCAGAGGGGGACCTGGGACTGAGCCAGAGTAGCCACCGGAGTAGGTGGTACCTAGCTGGGACCTGGGCTGCCCTAGAGATCAGGAGATGCCCTAGAGATCAGGAGTTTGAGGCCTGAGGAGAGGTTTGGATGTGGTCGTTTGGGCATTGGCTGATTTGGGAGTTGGGGTGAACCGTGGGGACTGGAACACTGAAGGGGTTCAGGGACCAGGTGGTCACCTTGCTGTGGGGGCACCGACCTGGAATGGACGGACCCAGCACTTCAAGCTGACCTTCGGCCTCGTGCTAGCCTAGAGCACCCGGCTGGCCAGAGTGAAGAGGTCCCTGAGTGAAGGAAGAGCTTTGGTCTTGAACAGTTTGCTCTGCAGCCCCTCATGAGAAAATGTAGAGGGAAAGCTCCCCTGTGCTCTGGGGCTACAGGGCTAGCTTTCCCCTTTCTGAGGACTCCTGTGGAAGGGTCTTCTGGCCCTCCATCCCTGTCCCCCTCCCTCCTGTAGCTGGAAAGCCTAAGTGCTCCATGACCTCGGCCCTCCTTCCAGGCTGTGGAGAGACTGAGAGGAATCCAGCCAAGGGCACAGTCAGCACAACTGGAGGAAAAAATCTGGTCCGGCAGGGCGGGAAGGTCCTTTCTCTATTGCCTTGGCTTGTGCATTCATCCTGCTCAGTATGCGGGGAGACCGCGACCGGTGTCATCAGCTGGGTGCACAGGGTGGCCATGAGAAGCATGGTTAGATTTAGAGGTCCGTCAGATGTGTCTTAAGAGGTCGGAATCAGCCAGATGGGGTCTTGGCTGTCAGCTGGACCTCCCCTATGCTCTACCCAAGTAAAACAGCCAAACTGAGTCGGGCGGTGGTGGCGCAGGCCTTTAATCTCAGCACTAGGGAGGCAGAGGCAGGTGGATCTCTGTGAGTTCGAGGCCAGCCTGGGCTACAGAGAGAGATCCAGGAAAGGTGCAAAAGCTACACAGAGAAACCCTGTCTCAAAAAACCAAAAAACAAAACAAACAACAACAACAACAAAAAAAACAGCCAAGCCGGCCTTCCCTCTGTAGAAGCAAACAGACACCCATCAGGGACACACTCCATTTGTTTGGTCAACAGACGCAGGCTGAATGCCTCCCCTGTGCTAGGCACTGTTTAAGCTTTGGAACATCTAGGGAGAGATGAGGCTAAGTGGCAGAGGGTTTTCGGTAAGTGTTTGTCCAGGGTGAGGACTTTAGTCCCATCCCCAGCACCAAAGAAAACAAACCGGTAAAATCTGAAGAGCTGGATTTCAACCGTCGCCTGGAGGGAGTGGATTCTGAGGAGCAGACTCATCTTTTACTCACCAGAGCTCAAGTTTCACCTTTCACCTTGCCGCCTCTTCAGAAAGCCTTCGCTCTGTGAATCTTCAGTTTCCCAGATCGCCCACCCAGCCTCCTGTACACACTTGCATGAAGTGCCGGGTCGAACGTGGAATCGCCTTTTATTGCATTGATTCATTACATTATTCTTAATCGGATGTCTCTGTGTGGGTATGTGCCTGTCAGGGCGGATGCTCCCAGGCTGGAAGAGTGCATTGGATCTCCCGAAACTGGAATTATAGGCACTTTTGAGCTGCCTAACATGGGTGCCGGGAACTGAACTTGGGTCGGCAAGTGCTCTTAACTACTGATTGAGCCACTTCTCCGGGCCCCAAATCTATTCTGGTTTGCACGTTCAAAGTTCCCAACTCCAGAGTGATGTGAAAACAGGAACTTGGTCTTTGAACTATTCTGTGTCTTGTTAGGTGTGGTGGTGCACATCAGTAATTTCAGTACTTGGGAGGCCGAAGCAAGAGAATTGAGAGTTCAAGGCCAGCCTGGGCTACACTGCAAAACTCTGCCCCCACAAATATTTATCATGTACCAGGCATGTAGCTTGGTTGGTAGAGTCTTTTCTAGCATTCACAAAGCCCTGGGTTTGAGCTCCCACATCTCATCACACCTCATGTGGGGGTGCATGCCTATAGTTCCTCAGCTTGGGAGGTAGAAGCAGGAGGTTTGAGGGGTTCGAGGTAACCATCTATCAGCTATGCAGTGAGTTCAAAGCCAGCCTGATCTACTTAAGACCCTGTCTCGGGGGGGGGGGGGGGGGGAGAGAGGGCTCAGGGGTTAAGAACCCCGTCTATTCTTCCAGCAGAAGTCCTACGTTCGTTACCCAACAC
>CABHPH010119984.1:0-16206 GCA_902168325.1 Peromyscus nudipes
TATCTTTTTGCTTGTTTTGAGGCAGGATCTCTCTATATAGTCCTGGCTATCCTGGAACTCATTCTGTAGACCAGGCTGTCCTCAAACTCATTGAGATCCTCCAGTCTCTGCCTCCTAAGTATTGGGATTAAAAATAGGTGCCACTTTGCCTGACTATTTACAGATAAATCTTTAAAAACATTTAGAGTTCCTGGGCGGTGGTGGCGCACGCCTTTGATCCCAGCACTCGGGAGACAGAGCCAGGTGGATCTCTGAGTTCAAGGCCAGCCTGGTTTACAGAGCGAGATCCAGGACAGGCACCAAAACGACACAGAGAAACCATCTCAAAAAAAAAAAAATTTTTTTTTTTTGTAGAGTTACATGGAGCTGGACGTGGGGTGTGTGCACCTTTAATCCCAGCACCAGGGGTGTCAGGAAGTGAACCCCTGAGTTTGAGGCCAGGCTTCTCTACAGAGCAAATTCCAGACAGCCAGGACTACACAGAAAAACCTTGTCTCAAAAATATAAAGTTAGATGGAGAAGTAAGCTTCTCAAACCCTGAAATATATCTATTTTCAGCTCAATCAGCTAAACTTTAAAGAGTACCTTTAGCGGGAATGGGTGGGGGGATTATGCAGGTTCTTAGGGGCCTTCCTGACACACACACAAAAAACATGCTACAGTGTGGAGTTGGGGGAAGAGGGTGCTGTGTCTCTTCTACCGCCATGGTTTGTGAGAGTCACTGGGCAGAAGCTGATGAGTCACAGGCCGCTGAGGGCCGAGCACCAGCCTCACTATGCACATCTGAAGCCTTCAAACATGCACCCTATATCCTCCTCCAGAACCCCAGTCTAGGGTGATGGGTGAGAGAAGGGGGGGGACCAAGCTAGTCAGTCACTAGGTAACTGGCCGCTCTCTGCCTGGCCTACCAGCTCATGAGAGAACTGAAGGGTGAGGGACCCCGAGCCAGCTGTTAGCTTTAAACTAGCCAACAGTAGCGGAACATTCTAGAAGAACTTTACCTTCTGCTGCTGGTCTCTGGAATGGATTCATCAGTATGGATCTACAGGCTGGCCTCCCCATCTGTAACTTGTCCATGATTCGTGTCTACCCACTGCTTTGATGACTCAGTGGAACTCTCTGACTACAAGGCTCCATGAGGCAAGCTTACCTGCCTGCCGGACTGTAAGCCTTTGGAAGAAAGTGTGACACATGCATTGTCTACGTCATAGTCCCAGGAGTAGGCGCCCAGAGAAAGATAATTGGCGAGATGGGTTCTTAGACCTTTAGGGTCCTCATGTCTCAGTATGGTGTCCCCGAGGAGTTGACATCACCTCTGTGGACCTCCTCCTCTCTCAAAGTGGGAAACAGACACTGTCGGGGGTGTGAAATCAGACCACAGGCATCATAGTCATGGTCCCCAATGGACTTTTTCTGTTCTTGTCTCTGAAGCAGTAATCCCCATTGATCATGTCTTTTAATTTTTCCCCCCACTAAGATGCCAGTGTGACAAAGAACAATTTTCCTCCCCTAAGACAGAATCTGGCTCATTGGAGGTTCTTGGTAAATATGTGTTGAAAAAATGAAGTTAGTGCCTGGGCGGTGGCGGTGCACACCTTGAATCCCAGCACACGGGAGGCAGAGCCAGGCAGATCCCTGTGAGTTCGAGGCCAGCCTGGTCTACAGAGTGAGATCCAGAACATACACCAAAACTACACGGAGAAACCCTGTCTCGAAAAACCAAAAAAACAACAACAAAAAGAAGTTAGCAGGACATGGTGAAGCATGCCTTTAATCCCAGTACTCAGGAGGCAGAAGCAAGTGGATTACTTTAAATTGAAGGCTAACCTGGTCTACAGAGTGAGCTTCTGGCTAGCCAGGGCTACATAGTGAGACCCTCTCAAAAAAAAAAAAAAGAAAGAAAAGAAAAAAGAAAAGAAAAGAAATTTGGAAAAAGAAAAGGATGCAGTTGGTGGTGGAGCACATCTTTAATCCCAGAAAACAGGCAGGCAGATCTCTATAAGTTTGGGGCCAGTCTGGTATACCGAGTAAGTTCCAGGACAGCCAGAGCTGTTACACAGAAAAACCTGTCTCAGAGGAAAAAGAAAAAAGAAAAGTCGATGAGCACTCAATACCTAAATGTTAGGCAGATGTGATGGTGCATATCTGTAATCCCAGCACCTGGGAGGCTGCACCAGGTAGACCCCCACAAGTTACGGTCCTGCCTGCGCTACATTAAGTTCCAAGCTGGAATGATGGTTCCGTGTTAAGAGCATTGGCACCTCTTCCAGAGAAGCAGGGTTCAGTTCCCAGCACCCACGTGGCATAGCTAACACTGTAACTCCAGGGAGCTGAGGTCCTCTCTAGTCTCTGCAGACACCAGGCACACACTGGTGCTCAGACGTTCATGCAGTCTAAACACCTGTACACATAAAAAAAAAAAGTGAAAAATAAAAACAGTAGCTGAGTGGTGGTGGCGCACGCCTTTAGTCCCAGCACCTGGGAAGCAGAGGCAGGCAGATCTCTGAGTTCAAGGCCAGCCTGGGCTACAGAGTGCATTCTGGCACAGCCAGGGCTACACAGAGAAACTCTGTCTCAAAAAATAAAGTTTAAAAATTATCTGCCATTGTGATTAAGAGAACATTTTAAAATGGGGCCAGAGGGACGGTTCAGCTTGTAATACCTACTGCCAAGCCTGACGATCTAGGTTCCATCTGGGACCTACTCCTTAAAGTTGCCCTGACCTTCCAGAGCTGCACGCTCACACACCTGTTCATAAAAGATTAAAATGTGGTTTTAAAAAAATTCAGTCTCTGAGCTAGGTGTCGTGGCACATGCCTATAATGCCAGCACTTCAGAGGCTGAGGCAGAGTCAGGAGTGGTGGTGCACGCCTTTTATCCCAGCACTCTTGAGGCAGGGGCAGGTGGATCCTCTGAGTTCGAGGTCAGTCTGGTCTACATGGTGAGACCATGTAGAAAATAAGTGGATGAATAGAAATATTTTAAAGAGCTGAAGCAGGCTTAAGAGCGAGCAAGATGGTTTGGTAGGCAAAGGTACTCACTGCTTAAAACTGACAATCTGAGTTTCCATTCCCAGAATCCACATACAGACAATAATGAAATTTACTATTTCATTATTGAATATGAATATTAATGAATTAATGAAATGAATATTAATCAAAAAGTTTAGAAAAAGAAAAAGCTTAAGACCCAGCCTTTGAGCTGTAGCTCAGTGTAGTGTTTGCCTAGCATTCCTGAGGCCAGGCACTACTTTAACTGATTATAAATAAAAAGTTTATGATGGGCGGTGGCACACATCTTTAATCCCAGCACTCGGGAGGCAGAGGCAGGCGGATCTCTGAGTTCGAGACCAACCTGGTCGACAAAGTGAGATCCAGGACAGGCTCCAAAGCGACACAGAGAAACCCTGTCTCGAAAAAGACAAAAAGCAAACACACACACACACACACACACACAATAGTTTACAGCTAGCTTGGGCTACATAGCAAAACCTTGTGTCAAAAAACTTGGAAAAAAATCAGTCTCTGGAATCTAACTGAAAACGATGTAATTAATTCAGAGATACAAGTTGAAAACTCTGGCTGAGAAGTCCTGTCTATATGGTTTAGCAGCTGTGCAGGCCGGAACCACTCTCTGACCTTCCTGGGACTCAGGAGGTCTTAAGAGAAACTGTCTGGTAGCCTACAACCATGGATGAGATACTAAAGCACTCTGCAGAGTGTCCGGCACACATTCAGCACTCAACAAACACTGGTCATCATTATTCATTATAGTAAAACTCCCAACTAGCAAGGACCTGGGAGTCCACTGCGGAGTTGCTAAGCACCTAAAACACATCGTAGCCCAGCACATTCCGTTAATGCTTATTGGTCTGAATCTGTAATTGAAGACAGAGACCATGTCCATAATGTTATCTTTTTTGGTTTTGTTTGTTTTTTCAAGGCAGGGTTTCTCTGTGTCGTTTTGGTGCCTGTTCTGGATCTCGCTCTGTAGACCAGGCTGGCCTCAAACTCACAGAGATCCACCTGGCTCTGCCTCCTGAGTGCTGAGATTAAAGGCGTGTGCCACCACGGCCAGCCCATAATGTTATCTCGACCCCAGTAGATGTTTTTGGTTTTATTTTATTATTATTATTTTTTTGTTTTGTTTATTCGAGACAGGGTTTCTCTGTGTAGCTTTGCGCCTTTCCTGGAACTCACTTGGTAGCCCAGGCTGGCCTTGAACTCACAGAGATCCGCCTGCCTCTGCCTCCGGAGTGCTGGGATTCAAGGCGTGCACCACCACCGCCCGGCTGTTTTTGGTTTTTTACCCCCCTTCAATGTTAGGTATAGAACCCAAGGCAAGCTCCAGCACTGATCCCAATCTTAGTAAAGTCTACTGATGACAATGTGTGACTGGCTAGACAGACGCCTCAGTGGTTAAGAGCACTTGTTGCTCTTGTACAGGACTGAGGTTTGGCTCCCAGGACACACACCACGGCTCATGGTCATTTCTCCCTTGCCATGGAATCCAACACTCGCTTATCCACAGGGCACCAGGCACACACATGGTTCACATAATCTCAAGCATGGTGGCTCACACCTTTAGTCCTAGCTCTCTGGAGGCAGAGGCAGGTGGATCGCTGTGACTTTGAGGCCTGCTTGATCTATGTAGCAAGTCCCAGGCCAGCCTGTGTCTTACCCATAGTAAGACCCTGTGGTGGTCGTGATAGATGCTAGCTAGAAAAGTCACAATTCAAATGAGTTACAATAGAGAGTGACCTACAGTTATCAATTGCCTCCTATGTGGTTACTGCTTTCAGGAATTTACAATGTAGTCTGGGAGACAGTCTGTCTTAATAGTTGCACAGATCAATGGAACGTTGCAAACTATAAATACTGCAAAGGGTGTGTGTGTGTGTGTGTGTGTGTGTTTGTGTGTGTGTTTGTGTATGCGCACTGAGGATCAAGCTGACTCCTCTCAAATGCTTGGCAATCTCTATGCTGCTATGCTTCTTACAGGTACATAACGTAGGGAAGACTGACCCAGTCTGTGGTTGGGTCAAAGTGAGAGCAAACTTCTAAGGAATTGATGTGGATAGCTGGACTCTAAGGGAGAGAGAAGTTTAGCTAAGCTGTGTTGGGGAAGTGCCCTCCACAGATGCTGACGCAGCAGACAGACTTATGCTAGGAGAGCAGAAAGAGGGCCCGTCAGGCCTAGCTGTAGGGAACTGAGGATGGGTTTGGCTGTGAATGTAAGTAGGCACTTTAGGAACTGGGTGATGGCCAGTGAAGCTGGAAGTCCATGGAGCCTAGGATCTAGCAGGCTTACTGCTCGGCACATTCTGGAGAAGAAACCCTGGTAGACAACAAGGGTGCACCGTAGTTCCACTACACTCCCCAGAAAATAGGAACCAGGTCAAATGCTCATCAGTGGGAGAGTGTGCGAACTGCCCAGCATATCTTCGTTTGGATTCCACAGAAAACAGACAGAACGCTAGATGTGGTGGTAGGAAGATCAGGAGTTCAAGGCCAGCCTTGGCTACGTGAGACTATCTCAAAAAAAAAAAAAAAAGGAGGGAGAGGAGAAACTGATAACTTATGCTGTACAGCATAGGCTTTGGGGGTCTAAAGTGAATGAGAGGGGAATGAAGCATGGAAGGAAAGTCATTTGATGGGAAGGTATTAAGTCCCTATTTATAGAGGCATTTAAGACAGAATTCACCTTGTGGTTCCTAAGCAAAGGCTTGCCCCAGTACCCTACCTCCATAGCCATCAAAAACTGTCTCCAATTCTTCCTCCCCACCTCCCTAGCGGTACCCATCATTCTGTCTCCAAATCTGACTAGTTTGGAGACGACAAGAACCATACTGTATCTTTTTGTGTCTGGCTTAATTTACTTACCCTATCTTCAAGATTCATCTAGTGGTAACATCTGTCAAATCTGCTTCTTTTTGAGGATGATTTAATGTATAATCATGAGTTTTTCATTTTTATTTTATGTGCATTGGTGTTTTGCCTACATGTACGTCTATGTGAGGATGTCGGGTCTCCTGGAACTGGAGTTACAGACAGTTGTGAGCCGCCATGTGGGTGCTGGGAATGAAACGCTGGTCCTCTGATAGAGCAGTCAGTGCTCTTAACTGCTGAGCCATCTCTCCAGCTCCAGTATAGTCTTTTTTTTTTTTTTTTTTTTTTTTTT
This sequence comes from Peromyscus nudipes, assembly GCA_902168325.1. Lineage (NCBI taxonomy): Eukaryota > Metazoa > Chordata > Mammalia > Rodentia > Cricetidae > Peromyscus > Peromyscus nudipes. Next base: position 6,181 of record CABHPH010119984.1, read on the forward strand.
GGTTTTTTGAGATAGGGTTTCTTTGTATAGCTTTGTGCCTTTCCTGGAACTCACTTTGTAGCCCAGGCTGGCCTCGAACTCACAGAGATCCATCTGCCTCTGCCTCCTGAGTACTGGGATTAAAGGTGTGCACCACCACCACCGCCAGGCTCCAGTGTGGTCTTCATGCATAGCTGAGACCTCCTATCCTCCCGCCTTGGTCTCCCAGGTGCTGCTATTCCTTTTGAGGCTGAATATTCCATTGACATGTTGGTTTGGTGGTTTTGTTGTTGTTTGGGGGTTTTGTTGTTGTTTGGGGTTTTATTGTTGTTGTGTTTGTTTTTGTTTGTTGTTTCTGTTTCTGAGACAGTCTTCTTCTCCTGCTTTACTACATAGCCCAGGCTAGCCTTGAACTTACTCTGTAGCTCAGGATTGCTCTAAACTTGTAGTTATCTCACTATGTTGGCTTCTCAAGTGCTGAGATTACAGGCATGGCCCTTTGCCTTCTGTCAATCATTCCTCGGCCAGCAATACACCCCATTTTACTTTCTTATTCATCCGCTGATGGACATCTTTTGTGTTTCCACCCTTGGGGCTATTGCAAACCATTAATATTTTCTTTCTTAGATTGATGGAGATAAATTATTTTTAGACCATACACATATGTTTATATTCTAATTTTTTTAAGCTTAGCACTTGTGATATTTCGAAATATGTGTGATCTTCATCCCAGTTTCCTGGCTTACAACTTCAAAAAGCTTTTGAATCTCCAAAGTGATTTGTCTTTTTATATGCAAATGAGCTGAGTGCTGCCTGGCAGCCTCCTGGTAGCTTCAGAAATGGGAGCTAGGTGACCAGAATCTCTAAAGCAACATTAAAGGGTGGGAACTTTCAGCCCCACCTACTACCTCAGGACTAGGGACCGGCGACAGTGTGCTGAAGGTAAAGTTGATCACCAATGACAAGTGATTTAATCAATCGTGGGTATGCAAAAAAATCACCGTAAAAACCCAGGAAGGGCTTAAGGAGGGGATACAGTTGCTTGTTTAGCATGTTCAAGGCCCTAGGATCCATCCCCAGCATCACAAAACAAAGCCTCAAATGAAGTTACTAGAAAGTAGTACCCAGGCTGGGTGGTGGTGGCCCACACCTTTAATCCCAGCACTTCGGGAGGCAGAGGCAGGTGGATCTCTTGAGTGAGAGGCCAGTCTGGTCTATAAATCAAGGTCCAGGACAGCCAGGGCTACACAGAGAAACCCTGTCTCGGAAAACAAAACAAAAACAAAAAACCAAACAAAAAAGAGGTCAGTCTCTTCATCTGTATTCTTTGTCCTGTTTTGTTGTTTTAACTTTGAAACATTGATTTGCTTGCCTACCTCATCTTTAGGAAACTAGATCGCTGTGGAGTGAATGTCACCCTGTGGAGAACGTCTTCCTTTGGTCATGGCGGGCTCTTGGTTTCATGGCCTCAGCAGCCTTCTTTGGAATGCTCCACATCTATGTTCTTGGTCGTGCCCTTGGTAACCAAATGGTGAATGCCGGCAAGCTTCTGTGAATTAAGACAGGTGTAAGAATCCTGGTTTGGGGAGTGAGGGGGTGGGTTGGGAGAGGGAGGCCTGGGGGGGGGGAAGAGAGGGATCTCTGATTGGTGTATAAGAAGAATGAAAAAAATTTCTAAATAAATAAATGAATAAATAGAACCCTGGTTTGCAGTGGGTCCTTCAGAAACATGGGTAAAACAGCCTGGGACTCAGTACTGGCATCACACATCAGCTCCGGGACTGAGCTCTCACAAATGGGGTCTGAAGTGATCTCCAACTATTCAAGATAGTCTGATTTTGTTCATGCTGTGTTTTGTTGTTGTTGTTTTGTTGAGAAAGGGTCTCTTTTGTAATATAGGCTGACCTAGAACTTGCTATGTAGACCTGTCTGACTTCAAGCTTGTGGCAATCCTCCTGTCTCTGCCTCCCAGGCACTGGGATTACAGTAAGATGCTACAAAGACACCCATTTTGTTGTTGTTGGGACTTCATTCTTCCTCTTCTGTGGTACAGTGGATTTAACCCATGTCAAGCGTACCCTCTACCCGTCAGTAATAACCCCCAGCCTATAGAGTGTCAGAACTGAGTTAATGTGCTCTGTCAATTCTGGAGAATTGACTGGTTGGTTTATTACTTCGGAGAAATGCCACACCTTGATGACCAGAGGTCACAACAGTTTTCTATCTGTGAGAATCTAGGGCAATATGGTGAGTGTTTCTTCCTGTCTATAATCTCAGAACTCCATTGTGTTCATTTCCGCTCGTGCCCACATTTGTACAAATTTTTATTACTTGGCTTGACAAGAATCCCCCAAAGTAGGGGGTTTTTTGTTTGTCTACCTTTTCCTAATTTTTCTTTCTTTCTTTTTAGTACTGGCCTTGATGCATGACTAGGAAACACTACCAGTTTAGCTATACCTTCTATTTGAGAGTAGGTCCTAGGTAACTGGAATTGGTCTTGAACTCTGTATGGTCAAGCCAAGAATGACCTTGAATTTTCTTCAGCTTCCTCCTCCCATCTGCTGGGATTAACTGCATACACCATAATGTCTGGCTTCAAAAGTAACCCATTGACCCAGTTTGACCACGATGAAATCCTAATAAGCAGTTATTTACCAAACACAATTGATACATGGTTAAGGTTATCTTTATAAATGATGCTCTAAACTGACATTTTACAGATAAGGCCACAGTAAATGGCAATGTACAAATGAGTAGGGTTTGTTTCATTTTCATTTAAAAAGGTGGAGAGATGGCTAGACAGTGAAGCGCACTGACTATTCTTGCAGACAACCTGAAGTCAGTTCCCGGCATCCACATCAGGCGGCTCACAACCAGCTGTAACTCCAGCTCTAAGGTTCCAGTGCCCTCTGCTGGCATCCACAGGCATCTACACTCATGTCCAAGGACAAACACACACACACACAAATTATAAAAAACTCCAGCTCCAAGGTTCCAGTTCCCCCTTCTGGCCTCCACAGGCATCTACACTCATGGGCAAGTACACACACACACACACACACACACACACACACACACACTCACAAATTTGTAAATAATAAATGAAGGCTGGAGAGATGGCTCAGCAGTTCAGAGCACTTGCTACACTGGTAGAGGATGGAGTTCTCTTCTCAGGTCCTACATAGCAACTCACAGCCATCTTTAATAACTCCGGCAGTGGTGGCGCACGCCTTTAGTCCCAGCACTCGGGAGGCAGAGCCAGGCAGATCTCTGTGAGTTTGAGGCCAGCCTGGTCTACAGAGTGAGATCCAGGACAGGCACCAAAACTACACAGAGAAACCCGGTCTCAAAAACAAACAAACAAAAAAAAACCTAAATAAATAAAATAGGAAAGGAAAGAAAAGATGGAGCAAGGTGTGGTGATACGTGCTTATAATGATTAAAACTACATTTTTATGTTATGATGTGTATTTTTTACAATTTTTTTGGGTTTTTTGTTTTGGTTTTGGTTTTTGGTTTTTGGGTTTTTTTTTGAGATAGGGTTTCTCTATGTAGCTTTGGGGCCTGTCCTGGATCTCGCTCTGTAGACCAGGCTGGCCTCAAACTCACAGAGATCCTCCTGGCTCTGCCTCCCGAGTGCTGGGATTAAAGGCGTGCGCCACCACCGCCCGGCTACAGTTTATTTTATGTCTATGAGTGCTTTATCTGCATGTACACCAGAAGAGGCTATCAGATCCCACTGTAGATGGTTGTGAGCCACCATATGGTTGCTGGAAACTGAACTCAGGGCCTCTGGAAGAACAGTCAGTGCTCTTAACCACTGAACCATCTCTTGATGTATATCATACTGTAAATAAACAGGAGGCTTGGCAGGTTAGCACAAGACTAGAATCTGCACACTCAGGGAGACCAAAGAGTTTCAGGCCAGGACCAGCAAGCTGGTTCAGCAGGTGAGAGTACTTGCCACCAAGCCTGATGACCTGAGCGCAGTCCCTTGGACCCACATGGTGGAAGGAGGGGACCAACTCCCACACATTGTCCTCTGACGTCTGCACAAGGAATCTTGGCAAGTACACATTCACATTTATGTCCACAAATTGTATTATTTTGGTTTTTCAAAACAGGGTTTCTTTGTGTAGCTCTGGCTGTCCTGGAACTAGCTCTGTAGACCAGGCTGGCCTCAAACTCACGGAGATCCCAGAGATCCATCTGCTTCTGCCTCCTGTGCGCTGGGATCAAAGGCATGAGCCACTACCACCAGGTCAAAAAATTTTTTAAAGACAGGGTCTCAGCCAGTGGTGAGGATTTGATCCATTGCCATTTCTATGTACAGAGCTAGTTCTAGGACAGCCAAAAAAACTACACAAAGAAACCCTGTCTCAAACAAAACAAAACAGACAGGATCTTATCACGGAGTCCTGGCTGGCCTGGAACTCAGAGATTGGCCGTAACCTCTGCCTCTCAGTGCTGGGATTAAAGGGCTTGCACACCACAGGTTTAGAGAGAGACAGGGAGAGAGGGAGAGACCAGGAATGGGAGAATGGGGGTTGACAAGAATCCATGCCAGCCTGAGAGACCCTGTCTCAAGGCAGAGGACATGACTCATTGGTAAAGCACACATCTATCCCTAGTACCAATGGGGGCGAAGGGGGGTGGGGTGGGGGTTCATATGGTGCCAAAGCTTTGTGGCTGTGGTGAGGATTTGACTCATAGCCATTTCTATGCACACCTAATATATTAGCCCTAATTAAAATTTTTAATTTCCCAGGCTGGGCAGATGGCATGACTGACAAGGTACTTACTTGCCTTGCGAGTACAGGGACCAGAGTTTGGATTCCCAGTGCCCACATAAAAGCCTTGTTGGTGTGGAGGTCTACCTGAAATTCCAGCGTTTGTGAGGCAGAGACTAGATTCCCTGGGGTGAGCGAACGAATGAGCTAGACTAGCCAGATCACAGACTCTGGGTTCAGGGAGAGACCCTGCCACACTGAATGAAGAGGAGAGAGATCCACTGAGACAGAAGACATCCACCTCTGGCCTCTGCTTGGAGGTGCGCATACACGCGTGCACACCACACACACACACACACACACACACACACACGTAGAAGATCGCCTTTTAAATTCGCCATTATAAAAGTCAAGGGATGGGATTGTGAGGAGGAAGAGTTAAATCCTTTAAAGCAGGGAAGTCAGGCCAGACGCAGGGCGGACAGCTTTCGGCTCTCGGCCAGCAGCGCCAGGTTTGGAGCCCAGCTGCTGCCCTCTTGCCTGATGAATGAAGTAGTGACAGCCTGTGGGACAAGGTGGCAGCCATCAGACCCCAGGCCTTGATGATGAAGGTGTGCTACAGGCAGAGTCCTTCTGGGACTCGAAAGACCAAGAAGCAGGTGAAGCAGAGCCTGTCGGACCTCCTCTTCAAAGAGCTGTTTCCCAAGTGAGAAGATAAGTCTCAGAGAAAGGCACCCAGCAGTACGAGGAGATAAGGGTCTCTGGCACCATGAACATACCCACATCACAGCCTTTTCATTATATGTTAGTATTTATGTATAGAGCATTTCAGCACGAAGACCAGGGAGCCTGCCTTCAGACATTTACTGAACTACTGTATACCCAGATACTGACTGGGGACAGTGGTATCCAGTAGATATTTGGTAAATATACAGTCCATTCGAAATGATGAGCTCAGACCTAGCATCTAATGAGTGCTCAATAAACAATCCTCTAACAGAATAATAAACAAATCACTGGCACCAAGCTTACCAAGTAAGTATTTCTTAAACTCTTGACTACATGAAGGAATATTATGAAGCATGGCCTGAAGAAATTCTGAAATATTGGAACCTGCTCTTTTTTTTTTTTTTAATTTGTTTTTCAAGACAAAGTTTATCTCTGTAGCTCCGGCTGTCCTGGAACTCTAAGTAGACCAGACTGGCCTCGAACTCAGATCTACCTACCTCTGGCTCCTGAGCACCACAGGTGGGGACAATATCAGAAAGTCAAGGTTATCCTCAGCGACATAAGAATTTGAAGCCAGCCTGGACTTCATGAGGTGCCCCATCTGGAAACAAAGCCATCAGATTCAGTGTCTGATGGCAGCCTGCTCACTTCCTGGTTCGCTGATGGCATTTTCTTGCTATGTCTTGTGGTAGAAGAGACAAATGTTCTCTGGGCTTCTTTTATGAAGCTGTGAATTCCAATCATAAGGCAGAAGACAGGACTCCATCATATAAAGCTTCCCAGATGAGCAGCTGAAAAAACCACTGAGGGACCTTCCACAGTATAGTAAGCTAAATAATGGCCACATTCCCTGGAACCCGTGATCATATTATCTTAGATGGGAAAGGCTTTACAGAGGGGGAATTTTTTCTCTCTCTCTTTACAGAGGGGGAATTTTCTCTCTCTCTCTTTACAGAGGGGGAATTTTCTCTCTCTCTCTCTCTCTCTCTCTCTCTCTCTCTCTGTGTGTGTGTGTGTGTGTGTGTGTGTGTGTGTGTGTGTTTGTTTTTTCAAAACAGGGTTTCTCTGGGTAGCCCTGGCTGTCCTTGAACTCACTTTGTAGACCAGGCTAGCCTCAAATTCAGAGATCTGCCTGTCTCTGCCTCCGAAGTGCTGGGATTAAAGGGGTGCGCCACTATGCCCGGCATGCTGTACCTTTTTGAAAGATTTTCTGGTTGCTCTTACAGAATGGGCTCTAGGAGAATTAAAAATAGCCACAGAAGAGTTGGGCAAGAGACAGCTGACATCCGGGTGAATGGGGATGGCACCCTGGATACAGTGAACAAAGAGGAGGCTGGAGAGAAGAGCTCTGATTTTTAAGGACATGTAGAGGACCAGAATTGGCTGGGTTTTCTGATGGACTGGAAACGTGAGGGAAGGACACCACGAAGGAAGGGGTTGAAGTGTCTCCTCAGGTGGCTATTCCAAATACCCCACGGTTCCCGGGACCTGCACTAGACTGGGTGTCCCTGGGAAGCGGGGTGTTTTTATGTGACTAGCCTGGAATAGTTCTCTGAGAAATAAATACCCTTAGTCTAAAGGGTTTTTATGAGCCAGGGCAGAGGATTAAAGGCAGTCAGGCTCCAGAGAAATCCCAGGGTCAGGAGACTGCGGAGTAGGAGACTTTTAATCTAAACTTTAAAACGTTGTGATTGTTCACGCCCTGAGCTCCGAGTGTCACTTTAAATACGTGTTTGGCAACATCGACGGTTCTATTTTTCTTTTTAATTATACAAAGAAAGATCCTGGAAGTGGCCCAGCTCCAGACTGGAGGAGGCAAGGGAAATTTGGCAACAGCAGCTGAATGCAGAGACACCAACCAAAAAAAAAAAAAAAAAAATCAAGTAGATTCCAAATCTTTTTGAAAGAGCTGTGAGACCAAACTCCCTCTTACCCTGAACTTGTTGTGGTCAGCCCTGACTCAGGACTTCTAAAAGGAGTCGGATGGACTCACCAGCTTAGAATGGACAGAAGACAGATGGACGGGTGTCTGGATAAAAATATCTGCACGCTAATGCTGGACTTGTACCTTGAGTTTACTTTGGGCTCCGGTCTTCCCCTTTTCCTATGAGCAGCAGACAGCTGACTCCTTGGGCTGGCACTGCCTACTGTGTGCCAGGCACTGGGCCAAACTGGTATGTCTTCTGTGTGTGCACCCAGCTACCTGAGTAGATACTATCTTTATACCTGATTTTTTTTTTATTTTTATTTTATTTTTTGGTTTTCCGAGACAGGGTTTCTCTGTGTCGTTTTGGTGCCTGTCCTGGATCTCGCTGTGTAGACCAGGCTGGCCTCAAACTCACAGAGATCTGCCTGGCTCTGCCTCCTGAGTGCTGGGATTAAAGGCGTGCGCCACCACCGCCCGGCTATACCTGATTTATGAGGCCTCAGAGGTCCTGTACAATTCCACACTCAAGGCCAGGCCTGCAAGTCCATCCCCATCCTCTTATATCCTGCTTTGGTCTGCATCACTGGAGCCATCCAATGGCTGCTCAACCAGCAGGCTTTCTGCATAGACCAGACCAATGGCAGACAGGAACAAGAGCCCATAGTGGGACCTCCTGGAAGGGAGGGCGGCTCCTGTGTCTAACCTACAGGGGCTCTGGCCCCTCAAGTTTTCCTTTCTCCACAGGCCTTTTCGCTTCCTTCAAGGCAGTTCCATGTCTGTTCCTTTCTTCTGGTACCTGTTTTTCCTGTTTGGATTCTCAGAGATGAACTGCCCTTGGTAAATACGGATTAGCCAGTTCGTTAGCTGTGCGCCGGGCCTGCCTTTACTCTTTGATCCCAGCACAGCCCATGAGAGGGAGACTAGCCACCGTTTCTTGAGCATTGTGCCGACTGCCAGACAAATGTTCTGTCACAAAACACTCGTCGTAACAACCCTGGCTGCCTGGTGCCATCGTGACTCCCACTTGACAGATGGAGCCTAGACAGGTTGGGATGTTTGCCCAAAGTAGCAGAGTTACACACTGATGAAAACCGGAGTCCAAAGCCAGGTGTAGCTGCCTCACCCAGGGCTCAGTGATTTTCCTTATTTCTGAATGTACTTACATCCCCCCGATAAATAAGGATTCCACCTCTCTGGTTGGCTAAAGCCTCCTCTTTAGGGCACTCTAGGGTCCCGAGATTAATCTCTTCAGGCTGCTGTTAAGAAAACACTGCACTCTACGAAAGTTCAGAGATCAATTCATTTATTTATTTTTTTTCTTAAGACAAGGTCTAATTATCTAGACCAGGCTGCCCTCAAACTCTTATCTCCTACCACAGCCTCACAAATTCTGGGATTACAGGGGTGCCCTACCACACCCAGTTAACGGATTTATTGTCTCAGTTCTGGAGGCCAGAAGGCAGCCAACCACTGTAGCCATATCACTCTGATGTTACCTGATCTCCTCAATGTGTCAGGAGGAATACCCTTCTCTAAAGGTTTTAGGAAGATCCGTTTCAGGCTTTTTGTCCCAGCTTCCGGTGCCTTGTGTGGACTTCATATGATAGACAGCTGGCTTCCCCGTGTCTCCTCACATTCCCCTTCAGTGGACATCTATGTGTGTGTATGTTTTAAGATGTTTTATTTGTGTATGAGGGGGTGTTTTGTGTGTGTGTGTGTGTGTGTGTGTGTGTGTGTGTGTGTGTGTGTGTTTGCATCATGGGTGTGCCCAAGGAGATCAGAAGAAGGTGTCTGATGCCCTGGAACTGGGATTAAATGGTTGTGAACCACCATGGGGGTGCCGGGAATTGAATCCAGATCCTCTTCAAGAACAATAAGTGCCTTTAACCACTGGTCCATCTCTCCAGCCTGTGTCTTTTTAGGACTCTTTGATAGCCCAGGTTGGCCTAGAGGTCACTATGTAGCCAAGGGTAGCTTGGAACTCCCAGCAGTACTCATGCCTGTCACGGGCCAGGGTTAGAGTCATGAGCCACCAAGCTAGGGTGATGTCTCAGGTTTCCTTAAACCATCAAGGTTCTGAGAGTCATTTGCCCAAGGTCACATTGCAGCTGAGCAGACAAAAGTCCAAGTCTTAAGCACATAACAGACTCACAACACTTAAATGCTAAACATACTCGCTGAGTGCTTCCCAAACCACCTGAGAACGTGCAAAAATCTTAATAGCTTAGATGGCTTCTTTTAAAAGATTTTATATGTTTTTAACGTGTAGTGAGTGTTTTGCCTGCAAGTATGTGCACCATGTACACGAAATGCCTGTGGAAGCCGGAAGAGGGTGTTGGATCTCCTGGAACTGGAGTAAACAGCCAGTTGTGAGCCACCGTGTGGGTGCTGGAGAACACACCCTGATACTCTACTAGAGCAGCAAATGCTCTTAACCAGTGAGCCAGCGCGGGGTTTCTCTGTGTAGCCCAGGCTGGCCTCGAACTCAGAGATCCACCTGCCTCTGCCTCCGGAGTGCTGGGACTAAAGGAGAGCTCCACCTCGGCCTGGCAGGTGTTAACTTTTCTTTCTACCCACAGGATGAGGATGTTGCTACCTCCTAGGCGACTCATGCAGCAGCAGCAGCAGCAGCAGCAGCAGCAGCAGCAGCAGCAGCAGCAG
>CABHPH010119985.1:0-41255 GCA_902168325.1 Peromyscus nudipes
ATTCCCACATCCTCCAGGGCAAAGCCTCCCCCAAGGACTGAGATCAACCTGGTAGACTCATTCCAGGCAGGGCCAGTCCCCTCCTCAAAAGCAATCTACAGATTCAATGCAATCCCCATCAAAATACCAACACAATTCTTCACAGACCTGGAAAGAATAATACTCAACTTCATATGGAAAAACAAAAAAACCCAGGATAGCCAAAAGAATCCTGTACAATAAAACAACCTCTGGAGGCATCACGATCCCTGACTTCAAGCTCTACTATAGAGCTACAGTAATAAAAACAGCTTGGTACTGGCATAAAAACCGAGCCCACATTTAAAAAGCAAGGCATGGTTACAGAGGGTGGCTGAGGTAAACAGATCTCTGAAACTTGCTGGCAAGAGGGGCCAAATCAGTGAGCTCCAGGCTCAGTGAGAGACCTTGTCTTAGCAAGACAAGGTGGTGACAGCCAAGGGATGACACTTGAGATTGTCCTGTGGTCTCCACAAGTGCATGCACTTGTACACACACACAGACACACACAGAAACATAGAGAGACACACACACAGAGAGACAGAGACACACACACGGAGAGACACACACATACACACACAAAGATACACACAGACACACACACAGACACACACAGACACACACATACATGCACACAAGAATTGGGGTGGTATTAAGAGAGGATCATCAGATGTTAGGATGCATGGAAGAGTATTTAAGATGCTACTGGAAAGATCTGGGGAGATGGCTCAGTGGTTAAATCACTTGCCACATATGCTTAAGGACTGGGGTTTGGATTCCCAGAACGAACGCACATAAATGCCTAGTGGGCGTGGCAGCTTGCCTGTAATTCCATCAGAGCAAGCTAGCTAGCAAGACTAGCCATATTGGCAAGCTTTGGGTTTGAGTGAGAGATGCTACTTTAAAGAATAAAATGGAGGAATGATGAAGACTTATGTACACACACACACACACACACACACACACACACACCAGAAATGGAGAAGGAAAAAACACTCCAGTATGTATTTTACAGTAGATGATATCTCATTCCTCTGTTCCACTGACAAAGTGACCTCTGGTTCCTCAGTCTTTCTCAGGAGGGCAGTGATTTACACATGTGTTCTGAACAGCTGAAGACGGACACCTACAGGTGTGTAGAGAGAAAGTAGGCCTTGAAATCTAGAAGCTCATGTAAGAGCCACACTGGCCTTTCCTTAAACCATCACTCAACACCTGCTGGTCTCTGAGAGACACAGAGAAAACAGAAACAAATGATTCTGGGCTAGGATCTTAAAGAGTGTACAAACAAGGGCATGGATCAAAATATAGGTGCAGATGATCAAACTAATGAGAATCATAAAAATATAAATCAAAATATTAATGAGCATTGAGGTATAGGTCTATGGTAGAGTGAGTGCCCACTGTGTGCAAGTTGCTGGGTCCCATCCTTATCATGACAACATAAAAGAAGGAGAGAGGAAGGGGGGACAGAAGGAGAGGAGGAAGGGACAGGTGAGGAGAGAGAGAATATTAAAGAAATATCGTATCCTATTACATAACTAAAATGGTTCATTATCACGTTACATGACTAAGTGGTTACATCAGTACATAACTAAATTGGATGATAATCCTGAGAGGTGTCCCACGTGTTCCTTCGACATGATCGGAGAAAAGGGAAGACCAGTTCAAGCCTACAGTGGGTAATTCGCCATTTCCTAGTCAAACTAAGTGCGTCTATAACTCACTCTAATTCTGGGTGTGTAAATGTCCCCAAGGAATTCTCACATGGATTTACAAGTCATGAGAGACGGGGTTCGTAAAGACATTATTTGCATTCATGGCAATCTGGGTACTCAGCCTGAGGGACTGGACAAATAAAATACAGAAAGAAGGAAGGGATGCTACCCAATGCACACAGGTGAAAGCAATAGGCTAGACACCCATGTAATAATGTAGGTCAATGCTGAGGCTGGCATTCCGCTGGTAGAGCTCTCACCTAGCACGCACAGAGCTCTGGCTTCCATTCCTAGCACTGTATAAATTAGGTGTACTGGTGCATGCCTGGAATCCCAGCACTCAGGTGGAGACAGGGGGATCAGTTCAAGATCATCCTTGGCTACACAGTGAGTTCAAGGCCATCCTAGGCTACAGGAGTCCCTGTCTCAAAGAAAAAAGAAAAGAAAAGAAAGGGACAAGGCCCAAGGAGGTTAAAAGACCCTTACCTCCTATGATGGCCTGTGCAAAGGGCAATGCAGGAGACAGCTCTGGCTCACTGCAGGTTCATCAACAGAGACAGGAAAATCATGTCTCCTGAACAGGAAGCCTCTGCCTTTACAGGCGTGGAACACTTTAGGGGTACAAAACTGGAAACTCCTGGCTGCTGAGTTTAGTGGGGAAGTGGCTTTAAGGTTCCCTTCTCCTGAGAGCAGGTGTGCAGGGGTACCTGGAAAGGCTGGGGTGAGGCTGAAAGTATTCTCTCCAAATTGGACTAGCAGGACAGAAAAGAAAATGACTACAGAACTTGCCAATATGAAGTGGGACAGCTCTTCAAAACTCCTGCTTCACAGAAAAGTCTATCAGACATGCTAGACCTATAGGCTGAAGATGGATGCCTCAATGTTGCAGAGGAACCTTGGATGACTGTCCAGGAAGCCAGCTGTTTCTGTCATTTCTTATTTTTGGAAGTTGTTTGCTCTACACTTCCTATTTATGCAGGTAATATTATGTCCTTCTCAGGTCTCTGATGGAGTTGAAGACTAAGCAGTTATAGTTTTCCTCGTTAGCAGACTCAAAAGAAACTAAAGGGGTGTAAAGTGTATAAGGTTAAGAGACATAAAAAGATAGTTTTGGGTTGGTAATGCAAGTTAGGATAGAAAGTGAATTAGGTATAACACTTCAGATTCACCAAGATAGGATAGATAATGGAGTATTTTCTCTGAATTTGTCAAATGCTAATGGACTAGACATTGTTAATGTAATTATTGCCTGTATATTTTTGTATATAGTTATTGTACTTATCATATATAGTTTTTCTGTTAGTTAAAACATTCGCTTTTTATTTTAGATAAAAAGGGGGAAATGTATGATATTTTGTTTGTATTCTAACAAATAAAGCTTGCCTGGAGATCAGAGGGTGAAGCTAGCCACTAGTTAACCATAGAGGCCAGGCAGTGGTGGCACACACCTTTAATCCCAGCACTTGTATAACATGAATTTAAATGGTCTTATTAAATAAAAACTTGGGGCCAGGTATTGGGGTGAACGCTGCAAGATCAGAGAAACAGAACAAGCCACATCCAACCTCACCTTGCCAACTTCTCAGCTGATCTTGTTTCCTCAGACTGGAAGCCTCTGAGTCCTCACCCAAAGGTGAGATGAAGGCAGGTGGGGACAGGACATCCCACTCACTCAGTCTGAGGATTCGTAGAGACAGGATGACCTTTTCTGGTCTGAGGAGTCAGAGAGGTAAGAGGTGACTGTGGCTGTTCCTTTGCTTCTCTGCTCTTTCCGTTTTTACACCAATATCTGACTCCAGATTTTTATTATTAAAACTAATTAAGATCTGCTTCAGGTGCTTGCTTTCTTGTTTTTTCATTATTTCTTTGAGAATGTAGTGCAGTACGTTTTGATCATATTCACCCCCTCCCACAACTCCTCCTGGATTCACCTCCTCTTCCCTACCCACCCAACTTGGCTCCCTCTTTTTCATTTTTCCTTTTTTTGAAATGCATCAATTTCAATTTGTGCTGCCCAAATATTCTTGGATGTGTGACCTTCCACTGGAGGAATGTTCCCTTTAAATACACTTAAAGGAAACTAACTGGCTTTCTCACTCCCAACAGTCATCAATTGCCAACAATTCCTCATCTAGGAGTGGGACTTTATGCCCACCTCGCCTCTCTGTGCTGGGATTTTGTCTGGCTGGAGTTTGCCCAGGTCTTGTGCATGCTGTCACAGCCACTGGGAATTCATATGTTCATCTGCCCTTCTCTGTCCAGGAAGATAGTTTCCTTGTAGCCACCTACCACCTCTGGCTCTTACAGTCTTCCTGCCTCCTCTTTCAGAGTGATTTCTGAGCCTTTGGAGGTGGGGTTTATGATGCTATCCCATGTAGCGCTAAGCATTTTGCTGTCTGTTATTCTCTGCACTTTGACCAGTTGTGGATCTCTGAATTAATCATATCTACCGCAAATGGAATCTTCTCCAATGAGGGTTGAGAGATGCATTCATCTATGAAATAAGAATAATATATAGAAATAAGTCATTAGGAGTTGGTTTATCACCATGTTCATCTAGCAGAATAGGTTTTCCTGTAGGATGTATTATCTGTCTAGTCATGGGATCTTGGCCCAATAACGGTGCCAAGTATGGGTTTCATTTTGTGTAATGGGCCTTAAATCCATCTAGAAAGTGGTTGGTTAGTCCCATGATGGCCATGCCACTATTGTACCAGTGGGCATGTCTTGCCAAGCCGGTCATTACTGTGCTCTCAGAGTTCACAGGTGGGTAATGTTGCCGATCACTTTTCTTCTCCAGTATTTTGTGTAGTACCTCACAGCACTATGAAAACTAGCCAGTAGGGATAAAGTTTCCAGGAGAGTACCAGCTTGACTTTTCCATGTTTTATGATTCAAGTATGCAGTATCCTCAGCCATAGAGACTTGCTGTCAAGTTCTGGAGGGTAACCAATAGCATTGACAATGGCCTATAATGTCTAGGGGTCTATGGGACATCAGTTGTCATCAGTTCCAAAGAGGCAACCCATTCTTGGCACTAGGTTTTTTATTTGTTAACCTGTGATATCCAGTATGAGCACTGTAACCCTGTTATAGGGTAACTCCATTTTAACTCTTTGTTTGTATGTACTTGTATATATATATATATATATATATATATATATATATATATATGTATGTATATATATATATATATATATGTATATATATATATATATATATATATATTCCTTCCCTGTATACCCTCCTCTACCCTGCTCTCCTATCCCCATCCCATTTAACCCTTCCTCTTCTATTATTCCCCTTTAATACTTTGTATCACTGAATTCTATCTCCCCTTCCTTAAAAGTGCCCCCCATGACCCTTTACTAACATGACCTCTAAGAGTATTACAAATATAACATACATGTCTGAAGATTCAAAACAACATCCTCAAATGAGAGGAAAACACGGGATGTTTGTCTTTCTGTGTCTGGGTTACCTCGGACTGATGGTTTCTGGTTTTGTCCACGTACCTGTAAATGTTGTAATCTTTATTTTTCTCAACAGCTGAGTAATAGTCCATTGTATTTTGAGACATGGTTTCTCTGCTGGCCTAGAACTCAATAAATAGGCCGAGCTAGCTATCCCGTGAGTTGCAGGGTTTTCCTGTTTCCATCTCCCTGTGGCTGGGATATTACGAGCATGTGCCACCATCCCCAGCTTTTTCACATGGGCTCTAGAGATAAAACTCAGGTTCTCATACTTGCAAAGCAAACATCTTACTGGCTAAGCCAGCTCCCCAGCCCTAGAATCCACTTGTGACTTGAGCAACACGATGCTTTGACACAAAAAACGATGGTTCTCAGCACTGCCTTCGTTTCAGAATTCACCTGGAAACCTTCAAGAGCGCTGACATCTCAGGCTCAACTCAGTCTGGCTGTGATCTTAGGACTGGGATATTCCACCTTCAGACAGAGCTGAGAAAGGCAGGTCTAGAGTTTGTATGAGCCTCCTCTTGGGTTGTTAACTGTTGTTTCCTTACCAGGTTTTTGCCTCCTAGTGCAGCCCACTGCTCATCACAGCGTCATGGGGGATGCAAAGTCCACAGCTGAGTTTTTCAAAATTCTCAAAACAGAACCACTTTAACAAAACAAAAGTTACATATATGCATATACATACTATTCTTATATATTATGTGTAGAATACAAATATTACATATGTTGTTTTATATATCATGTATACTATACATTATAGACATAATTTTTTGAGACAGGGTCTCATATAGCTCAGGTTGGCCTTGAACTTGCAGTGTAGCTGAAGGTGACCTTGACCTACTGACCTTCCTGCCTCTACCTCCCCAGTATTGGGATTGCAGGCACATACTATCACTCCTGTTTTATATATTGCTGGAGATGGAATCCAGGACTTCATGCATGCTAGGAAAGCACTCTGCTGGCTAAACTATGTCCCTGGCCCCTCAGACATAGTATTTATAATGTAATATGTGTGCATGTAAATATAAGACAGTAAAGTTGCTGTTGACAGGGCCAGGTGTGCAAGCTACCTGAGACGTGGCAGGCAGCCAATGGAAAATAGACCATCCCTTCCTACTCCCTCACACACTTGTCCCCTTCTTCTACTAAGCTAGATTGTCCCTGAACCCTTGCAGCAAACTATAAGACACTGAAAAGAACATCTGGAGGAAGTTCTTCCAAGAGCCTACCACGTTTTGGCATCATGCTAGACAAGAAGGCCTGTGTGAAGGGATTCCTGTTTCATGAATGTTGTGGGTGGAAAGGGATGATTAAACAAAATGTGATGGGAATCCATTAGAGGAAGCTGCAGAGCATTCCAAAATAGGACGGGGCTCGTAGGGAAGGTACTTCATCTTGAGTGGGGTCGGGGTGTCTGAAGCTATTAGGGGATACCCTTTCATGATCTCTGAAGCAAAGATTGGTTTCAGTCCCAGAATGGCTTTTCATAAGAGGAATAAGGAGAAGGAGACATTAGAAACAGGACATTGAGAGGAACAGAGACAGCTGAATGGAAGACAAGGCAACAGAGGTGTTGGGGACTGGAGACATCAAGGGTGACACTTGCTACAGCACAGGCTAACTTGGGAGGCCCCCGAGTTGGGATTCTAGCTTTCCCAACAGGATATAAAGAAGAGAGCACAGGCCCCATTTAGCCTACCGGGGCAGGTCTAAGGCCACCAAACGGGGGCTTGGCTGTAAAAACAATTTTCTTTGAAGTAAAAAGATCAAAATGGCCTTTGAGAAATCAGATCTCCTGGGCTGGCTTTCAGCCCCCAACACTGGCTTTGTAGTAGAAGGACAGACGAGGTCTGTAAAGCTCCGAGGCTAGCAGGTAGTCACTGTGTCACTGGGCTCTGCTCCAAGCAGACCCTCCTTGAAAATGTCCCAGCACGATGATGTAGAAAAGGAAGGGAAGACCACAGGAGACCTTGAGCCGACCATTGCTAGGCCTGCACCCAGGAAAACATAAGCTAAGTCTCCTCCATGCACACACAGACTCCAGCTACAGAAGCTGTGGGAATGGGCATTCACCTGGGGAGAAAGTGTGTGTGTGTGTGTGGTGTGTGTGTGTGTGTGTGTGTGTGTGTGTGTGTGTGTGTGTGTGTGTGTGGTATGTCCTTCAGCATTCCCTGTACCACAGAATAGTTACAAATGTACAGGCAATTCTAGAAGAGTTTGCTCCCATGCACTCTCATGGTCTTCTATCTACTCTCTCAAAATGAGTTTGGTGGGGCTGGGGATAGCTCCGGCAGTAAAGTGCATGCCTGACAAGCGCAACTTGAATCTGAGATCCAGAATTCATGTTTTAAAAACTTAATAATTAGATGTGAGGCACACATTTGTAATCCCTGCACTGGGGAGCTGGAGACAGAAGGACCCCTGGGGCCCACTGGCCTGCCAGCCTAGCCTACTTGGTGAGTCCCGGGCAAATAAGAGACTTTGTCTCAAAACTCAAGGTGGACAGCACCTGAGGAGCAACACTCGAGGGTGTTCTCCGGCCTCCACAGGCACAGGCGCACTTGTGAATGGACACTCATGTGCACACACGCACCAGCATACTCCCTGCACACTCACACATTGCTTTTCTCCCTGTACCCCTTCATCATTCTTCCTCTGCAGACCCCTCCCTTCTCTCTGGACACCAGGACAAAGAAAAATGCCAGCGAGGGCCTTGTTTAGACTTAGTCAGGGCTGGAGAGTTTCAGGTTGTCAATAGCACCATATTCCAGGCAAGCCCAGCGATGCTTTCAGGTCTTAATAGTTTCTCATTGGATAGATAGTCTCCTGGGAGCCCTGGGCAGCAGCAGCCTGGGACAGTTTTCTGGGTAGACAGAAGGGCTGCATATAGACCAGTGGAGTCAACGGGGGTGACTGACAGACCTTCGGCAGCAAGGTACCCTCCTCTTGGCCAGTTGCCTGGGAAGTGGGTCCGGGCAGCCCTATTTCTCAGCCACCTGTCTCCATTTCTACACCAGGGGATTTTTCAATGAGGGTATAGTCTGATAAGACCGGATCTAGTTCACAGGAGAGGAAATCGAGGCTAAGGGACTTCCTGGTGCCCCAGCCCAAGCTTTGACCAGAGCCAGGTATGAGGATTCCCCTGCTGAACTTCTGGTTTGCAGTGTTCTCCTGAGAAGGGAGCCGTGGTTTTCGGGGGGGGAGGGGGGCGGTGGTGGTGGCGGCGGCGGCGGCGATTCTAGTTGTAAAAGGTTTCATTTAAACAGCACAAGAGAAAGTCAGGAATAAGCTAGCGCCTCCACCAAGGGCAGAGTGGAGCCTCCTCTCTCTCTCTACCACCTCTTTTGTAGCCAGAACACCCAGAAGTCACAGCTCCAGTCCAAAGCTGGCTGGGAAACTCCGTGTTCACACCAGAGAGGGAGGATCAAGCACCTCAGAGGGCCAGGTGTCATCTGGAGCAAACTGCAGCTGCAACCTAAGGCCCTGCCTTGCAAACCCAGGTGGGCGTGTGAAACACTAACATACTGAGGGGGAGGGAAGCTGGGCCCTTCTGACAGGCAAGCTTGATTGACAGCTCATTAAGATTTAGAATCACCATGGAAACAAATCCCTGACCATGTCTGTGTGTGGTTGTCTAGACTTGGGTTAGTTTTGAGTGGGAACATCGACCCTGAATGTGGGGAGCATCATCCCATGGGCTGGGGTCCTGGGCTGAATAAAAAGGAGAAAGTAATCTGAGCATAGTGTTCATCTCTCTGCTTCCTGGATGCCTTATGACCAGTTAACTGCCTCAGGCTCCTGCTGCCATGACTTCCCACCATGATGGACCGTACCCTCGAATTGTGAGCCAAAATAAATTCTTCCTTCCTTAAGTCACTTTGGTCAGATTTTGTTGAAGCAATAAAAACCAAGCAACTGCATCTTTACTAGAAAAGCAATGTGTATGGAAGAGCGATATAAACAGATAACAATCTCTGCTAACTTTCACTGAGTTCTTTGATTTATGTTTTGGGCACACCACATACGTAGGGGTGGTGTGCATGCCATAGTTGCACATGAGAAGGTCAGAGGACAATCTACGGGAGTCTATTGTCTCGTTCCACCGTGGAGGTCCTGAGCATCAACTCAGATTGGCAGGTGGACCGAACCACCAGCCCTTCAGTGAGACCCTAACACAACCTCACAGTGTCCCATGATGTGGGTTGGCATGGAGAGGTTCAAAATCTTGCTAATAGCGATGCAGTCAAAAATGGTAAGAGCTGAGATGTAAACTCAGCCAGTCTAGCAATGAAGTCCATGACCTTGATTCTTTCTTCTTTTTTTTTTTTAATTTGGGCTATTCAACAGAGCTTCCAACTTCCTGGGCTTCACAGAAGGGGCACAAGCTAGTGACTAATTCCTTCACCCATCAGAAGCTGTTTTCCATCCTGAATGTGTGAAGTACACCCACTTATCCCCGGTAACCATTCAGAAAGAGCAGGCTATGATCTCCCTGAGAATAAGGGTTAGGTGTGACTTTTCTCTGAGTATGCTCTGGATTAGGGCAGACATTCAGAAAGGGCTTGCTGGCTCCTGACACAGCCATGTGGACAGACTGTGCAGGGGAGGGGGGGACACTGCTAAGCTCCTTGGGTTCCAGTGGCCCAGTGTGTAAGATAGATGTGATCACTGGGCTTGCCCGGTATGTAGCCCTGTGATTAGAAGCCACCTGTGTTCACCCCTTCCCACATGCCTGGCACCTAGTAGGTACTCAGTAAACAACAGTTGCCATTACCTCCTTCCAAGCCAAGATGCCAAGGATGGGAGCATGTGAGGGTTAATCTTATTGCCAGCTTGATTGGATATGGAATGAACTAAGAGGCATTCCTCTGGACAGGTCTGTGAGGGCATTTCCAGGAAGGACTAACTGAGGGAGAAGGCCTTCCCCCAAGTGGGCAGACCTTCCAGCTACAGCCCAGATATAAAGAAGTCTGAGGGGAGCCAGTACTGCCGGCCTGCATGCCTTTGCTTCTTGGGGTGTGCCTACCCAGGTGTCTGTTATGACGTCCTCAGCTGACATCACACTCCAGCTGCTTCTGCCTCCTGATATGAAGTAAATCATAGAGGTTCTCCAGGAATCCTCCAAGCTTTCAAAACCATGCTGGGAGTGCTGAGGCATCAGATTCTCAGCCTCTGTAGCAAGCAGATAGCCATGGTGGGCTATCTAGCCCCTGCTGGGTAAGTCATTCCAATATATCTCCCTTGTGATCTGTTCATCTTATCAGTTCTGTTCCTCTAAAAACAACTCTGTAGCAGGAATCTTAAAAGGTCTTATGAACAAAAACAACACCTGGGGCCAGGTCTTGGGGTGAATGCTGGAAGATCAGAGAAGCAGAACAAGCCACAGCCACCTCACCTCGCCAATTCCTCAGCTGATCCTGTTTCCTTAGACTGGATGCCTCTCAGCTGAACTGTGCTGCTCAAAAGCCTAAAAGCTTAACCAGGCTATAGTTCCTCGTCCTCATGCCTTAACTACCTTCTTGCCTCCTGCCATTACTTCCTGGGATTAAAGGTGTGAGTCACCATGCTTGGCTGTTTCCAGTGTGGCCTTGAACTCACAGAGATCCAGGGGGATCTCTGCCTCCGGAATGCTACCACTGCCTAACCTCTATGTTTAATATTGTTACTGTTCTGTTCTCTGACCCCAGATAAGTTTATTAGAGTGCACAATATTTTGGGGAACACAATACCACCACACAACTCAATAATAAAAGCAGGGATCAGAAAGACCTATAGTTCTTCTCAAAATGCAGTATGGAGACAGAAGCAGTCACATCTGGTATTTCTAGAGTTGCTTTCTGTGTCCAGCTCTCTCTCACTCTCATTTGGAACTCTGAATGCTGGGTCCTCTGGCATCTCAAAGAGGGAAGGTTCTAGAGAGTGATACTTTTAGAGATATTTCCCATCGTGTGTATATTTGTGTGTGTGTGTGTGTGTGTGTGTGTGTGTGTGTGCAGACTAGAAAATTCAGTGTTGGGTGTCTAGGTGTCTATTTCTCTCCATCTTACTTTTTGAGATTGAGTCTCTCGCTAACCCTAGAACTCACCCTTTCTGCTAGCCTGCCCGGCCAGTAAGGCCCCGGGATCCTCGTGCCTCAGCCTCCCAGTACTGAGATTGCAGGCACACACCACCATGCTTGGCTTTTTACGTGGGTGCTGGAGACAGAATTTAGGCCCTCACGCTTGCACAGAAAGCCCTTTACCCATGGTACCCTCTCCCCAGCCCGATTCCCCTCTTTTTACCCCAGTAGAATTCTACAAATGGCTATACCCCTTGGTGGGATCTTTTGTTCTCAGGAAGCCTGGCCCAGCCTCAGAAGATTAGACACTAGGCTGAACACCCTGATGGTTCACATGCCATATCAGGACTGATTTAGACCTGGGCACAAGGCAGGTTATAGCTAGTGGAAGCTAAGAGAAAGGTGATAAGAAGTTCTTGTTTCTGGAAAGAATTCCCCTTTTGGACCAAAAAGATGCATAAGGCACACGGCCTCTCTTTTCCTCTCAGATAGTGTTGTGGTAATGTGACTCTGGAGGTATGAAGACGTCTTACGCCCACAAGGAAAGCAAGTGCATCCATTTAGCCAACACACCAAGTGCAGAAGCAAAGAGAAGAAAAAACTCAGTCTTGATGATAAGTTTGATCCCAGAGCCAACCAACCTTGCAGCACCCACCTCGGGACTTCCTGTTATGTGAGATAGTTCAATTTGTTTAGTATTTAAGGCAGATGAGTCAGTGACTCCATCTCCAACATCCAGAAATATTCTGACAAGCTTGCCATCTGCTAAGGGTAACCCCTAAGAGGAAGGAACCCTTAGATTACTCCAGAAGAGACTGAATACCCTGAGAATGAATGGAAAGAGCTGGGAGTTGGCTCAGGTACAAATACTCCCAAAGCCAACCACAGTAGGGACCTCAGTCCCAAACCTGTGTGTGTGGTCACAGCAGGGTGCAACTAGTGCTGAGGGATCTAAGGAGGTGCTGACTTGGCTTCCTTTTCTTTCTTTCTCCACCCCCCTCACCCCCCAGGGTTTCATGTATCCCAGGCTATCGTCAGACTCACTATGGAGTCAAAGATGACCTTGAACACCCAATCATCCTTATGCTGGCTAGTCTTAACGTCAATGTGACACAAGATAGAGTCATCTGAAAGGAGGGAACTTCAGTTGAGAAGATGCCTCCATGGGATCCTGCTGTAAGGCATTTTCTCAATTAGTGACCAATAGGGGAGAGCCCAGCCCACAGTGGGTGGTGCTATTCCTAGACTGGTGGTCCTAAAAGGAAAGCAGACTGAGCAAGCCATGGAGGAGCAAGCCAGTAAGCAGTGCCCCTCCATGGCTTCTGCATCAACTTCTGCCTCCAGGTTCCTGCCCTGATTGATTTCCTGCCCTGACTTCCTTTGATGGTGAACTGTGGTGTGGAAGTGTAAGCCGAATAAACCCTTTCCTCCCTGAGTTGTTTTGGTCATGGTGTTTCCTCACAGTTAGTGACCCTAACTAAGACAATGCTGCTTCTGTCTCCTGAGTGCTAGGATTACAGGGGTGCAGCCACGCCGCCACACCTAGTTAATGTGGAGCTGGGGATAGAAATGAGAACTTCGTGTGTGTCAAGCAAGTCTCTACGGACTGACCTACACCAATCCTGGCATCTTGACCAATGCTCCCAGAAACCTGACCTGTATCCTAGCTGGGATTCCCTGGGCTCAGAAGCACTCTGGTGTCCTCAAAGGCGAGGGCATCCACCCTCTACACCTGGGAAGCAGAATCACAAAGACTGACATGAGCTTTGGCCAAAGAAATGCTCAGAGCCACGAGAGCAGCCTGAGCAAACACATGCCAGCAGGTTGCTAAGAACGCCACAAAGGGCACATTTCTGAACTGCCTTGACTCCCGAGAGTTCAACGGGGAAGAAAGGAACAATGAGAAAACTGGCAGGGTCAAAGTGTCTAGCCTCAGCTAATCAATTACGGCTAGTGTTGCAGGCACCGGCTGCTGATAGGGTGAAGCGGCCAAAAGACGGCTGCTTCTGCAATGAATTCTCAGGGCAGGAAGGTGAGCTCTGGGGGCAGCAGAACAGGAAAATATCCTGGCCTATGTGGAAAGTCTTTACAAATGTTAGGCAGTAGACGTTTTTGTCTCCAAGGTTCTACGAGGGGCTCTGGGCATTGAGACTGCTGAGTGAGGGACGGTGCAGTGGGTACAGGGAGTGGGGAAGGGGGTAGTTTAGCTCCCCAGTCCTGGTCTTCCTGCAAGAGGGATTCCCAGATCTGAGATCCACTATTGAGTTCCAACTGTTTGATCTCAATGTCATCGATGTAGACTGTAGAACAATAAATAAATCAATCCAGAACTAGGGATATGGCTGAATGGTAAAGCGCTTGCTTTGTATGCATGAGGCCCTGGGTTTGGTGCCCAGCACCGCTAACTAACCACAATGATAATATGCTAAAGAGAAAAATAGAGAGAGTTGGGGCTAGGGATATACTCAGCTTATTTCCATGCACAAAGCCCTGGGTTCCACCCCCAACATTGAATAAACTAGGTAGGGCCGTGCATGCCTGCTGTAATGCCACAGAATTTAAGGAGTAGACACAGGTCATCCTCCATTACATAGACTTGGCTGCATGATACCCTGGCTCAAAATTTAAAAAGAAATTAATAAAATCCAGCACATTGTAACAGAATGTATTATATATATATATATGTATATATATATATATATATAAATGGTAATTATGACCCCAAGGCTAAAACTTGTATTTTTATTGCCTACAAATGGCTTTCACATTTGATAGGCTGTTTAAACAACAAATAAAACCTAAGATAGAGAAGACATGATGGACATGAAGCCTCAAGTATTAACTATCTGATGGAAAATGTTTACTAATGTCTGGATTAGACTCACAGGCACATCCAACCTGTGCTCCATGGCCATATGCAGCTCAGGATAGCTACAAATGTGTACAACACAAAATGGAAAATCTACTTAAAGTGTGTGTGTGTGTGTGTGTGTGTGTGTGTGTGTGTGTGTGTGACTCAACTGAGCAGTTCTCAAGTGTTAACTACTGGATGACAAGGTCATGTTGCAATCACAGAAGGTCTTATCCACAAATGAGGCCCAACCTTATCAGCGTTTCCTTGAGAACATCCTTGGGGTAGCTGAATGCTCCTGGCTACTAGGAGTCAGTCTCAAAGTTTTTCTCTTGAGTGATCCAGGTGCTCCAGATACAAGAGCCCAAGTTCACCAAGGCTTTGGATTCCTCCAAATTCTCCTCTATATTAAACCCCTCATCTGTTCAGCTCCCACCCACACACAGCCCAGGCTCCTCACATACAGTAGTTATTTTTTTCACTGCTGTGACCAAACATGTGGTGGTACTGTGTTCCCCAAAATATTGTGTACCTTAATAAACTTATCTGGGGTCAGAGAACAGGACAGCCACAATATTAAACATGAGGATAGACAGTGGTCGCACACGCCTTTAATCCTAGCATTCCAGAGACAGAAATCCCTCTGGATCTCTGTGAGTTCAAGGCCACATTAGAAACGGCCAAGCTTGGTGACACAGCCTTTAATCCCAGAAAGCGAGCCTTCAATCTCAGAGAGTGGTGGTAGAAAACAGAAAGGTATATAAGGCGTGAGGACCAGAAACTAGAAGCATTTGGCCTGGAAAAGCATTTGGCCTGGTTAAGCTTTCAGGCTTCCGAGAAGCAGCAATTCAGCTGAGAGTCATTCGTATATGAGGACACAGAGGCTTCCAGTCTGAGGAAACAGGACCAGCTGAGAAGTTGGCCAGGTGAGGTTAGCTGTGGCTTGTTCTGTCTCTCTGACCTTCCAGTGTTCACCCCAATAACTGGCATCGGGTTTGATTTTATTAATAAGAACTTTTAAGATTCATGCTACACAAACACCTGTCAGAAAGCAACTTAAAAGAAGAAGAGTTGATTTCGGCTCACGGTTAGAGGGCAAAGTCCATCATGGCAGAGAAATCAGGGCAGCAGGAGTGTGAAGTGGCACTTCCCAGTCAGGAAGCAGAGAGATGGATGCTGGTGCTCAGCTCACTTTCTCCTAAATTCAATTCAAGATCTCAGCCCATGGGATGGGTTGTTCACCTTTAGAGTGGGTCTTCACACATCAATTAACCCAATATCTGGGGTGTTTCTCCTAGCCAATTCTAGAGCCTGTTAAGTTGACCATCAATATGAACCATCACACCAAGGAGATAATTCACAACATCCGACACCCAGGGAGGCTGGATCTTCCAGGAAGAGATTAACACGGCCATGGCTCCCTACACACCTGCCTCCCACAACACACTTCCTGCACTAACTGGACTGAGCAGATGGAGAGAAGAAGGCAAGCCATTCTGAGTCATTCTCCGACTCCTCTTGCCTAAGGGACCCCTGGCCGGGATGCCACAGTCTTCCAACCGTGCACAGGGCATTCTGGGCACCAACCCACCTTATTTTGTGTGAAACCTCACATAGGGACCAAGGATCTATTGTAAAGACCTTATCACCCGTAAGCAGGAGCCACAAAGACAACCAACAGATTCTGAATTCAGTGTAAAGACAATGCAAGTTTCTCGTCTTCCAGCTGGCCTGTATTCCAAGCAGCAACTGACGGGGACAGCTATTGTATCAGCTCGGGGAAGACAATTTTATCATCAATGCCACTCATTATATTTGTATACCCGATTTGTACTGAAGCACAATTTAAATAATCACTTCAAAGCAATTTGCTAGATAATGATGGAGTTCTACATAATGATGAAACCCCCCCCCAAAAAAAATAAGCAAGCTATTTTGGGGTGTGGGAAATTTGCCAGGCTCAGCTGGCAAAGGGTCCTTCAATGCCCTGGGCACCTGGCTGAACACTACTAAGAAGCAAAGACAGTCAACACTGCCAGATATTTCGGCTCTTCTTCTTCTTCTTCTTTGGCCAGAGTAGCCCGCTAAGTTCTGCTGAGAAAGATGCAGTCTTTACTTTTGTCACAACAGTAACATCTGAGGGATGTTTGTTTCAAACAGTCATGAGAGTGCCTTTTACAAAAATAGAGAAAAAGCCGGGCGGTGGTGGTGCACGCCTTTAATCCCAGCACTCAGGAGGCAGAGCCAGGCGGATCTCTGTGAGTTCGAGGCCAGCCTGGTCTACAAAATGAGATCCAGGACAGGCACCAAAAGTACACAGAGAAACCCTATCTCCAAAAAAAACCAAAAAAAATTACATTTTTTTTTTTTTAGAGTAATGATGTCACGTAGGCCAGGCTGGCCTCAGACTCACTATGTAGCTGAGGATGACTCCTGCCTCTACCTCTTGAGTGCTGGGATGGCAGATGTGCACCACCATACTCAGTCTGTGCAGTGCTGGGGATTGAACCTATGGCCTTGTACATGCCAGTCAAAAGTTTAATCAGCTGAGCTGCTTCTTCAGTCCCTACAGAGTTCTTGTTTTGTTTGGTTTCTTATGTGGGTGTGCTTTAACAGAGAGATCAACAAGCTTTCTTGGTGTGATGCCCAGCTTGAACCTTGCTGAAGGCTATGCCTTTTTCAGTGGGTAGCTACGGACAGAGGGGACAGCCAGGTAAGGAATGGTGGTGCTGGTCCATGAAAATGTTCTTAGTCCTTGAGCTGTAGGGAATCCAATTATCGAAGGATGTTGTAGGATAAGGTAACATTGGAGAAGTAGCACTCTCCACCTTTTGTGGACGAGGAAAACTTTCATCAGAAATAAAAAATAAAAGCAGACTCGGAGTCAAACAGGGAGCTTAAATCGAGGAGCTGGACAAAAGCAAGTCAGTGGAAAGTTCAGGGAACTAACAAGCTAGAGCACCCACTGCTTGGTCTCAAACAAGAGTTCCACGTGGGAGAAGAGAAAAACCAGCGGTACAAGACCACCTAACGCTCTAACAGAAATTAGAATGTACTGGTGTGTGTGTGTGTGTGTGTGTGTGTGTCTGTCTGTCTGTCTGTCTGTCTATGTTTGTATGTGTGTAACTGTGTGTGTCTGTGTCTGTCTGTGTGTTTGTATTGTGTGATTGTGTGTGTGTTTGTATGTGTGTGGTTGTATGTGTGATTGTGTGTGTGTGTGTGTGTGTGTGTGTGTGTGTGTGTAACTGTGTGCATTGACTTCTTTCCTCAGTGGTTTATAGTTTTTGGTGTATGTACCTTATACCCACTTGATTAAATGTATACCTATTTATCTTTTTTACATTATTATGGCTAATAGGTCCATTTTCTTAATTCCCTTTTCAGGCACTTCACTGCTATTGTCTAACTGATTTTTGTCTGTTAGAATTTCATGGACAGAAGGGCCCATGAGGAAAGGAGACGCGGAGATGGAGGATAGAGCTGGAGAGGGAGAATCATCCAAAACTAACTACGTCTGAGAATGACATGAAGAAATGTGTTACTTTTTGAGATAATTTTCCTTATGTAAGTGCTAGAGGTGTAGCTCAGATGGTAGAGCGCTTGCCTAGCATGCACCAGCCACTGGGTTCCACTCCCAATAACCTCTATAAACGGGCAAAATGGTCCATGCCTGCAATCCCACCACTTGGGAAGTGGAAGTTGGGGAGTCAGAAGTTCAAAGTCATCTTCAGCCTCATCATGAGGTTGAGACTGGCCTGAAACACATTAGACACTGTCTGGGGGGAGGGGGGACTGCCTTCAAATTTCTTTATGATTTTTTGGGTCAGTATCTGAGCTGGACTCTGTTAGCTCCCCATCTGATGTCACCAGAAGTCACTCCTAAAGCTACAGCCCCCTTGAGGCTTGACTAGGACTAGACAATCTACCATGACCTCCAAGCAGCCTCATTCCCTTGTCTGCAGGTTGGTACTGGCTGACGAGATGTAGGCACAAGAAGCAGGGTAAGCTCCAGGAAGCTAGGGCAGGCTTCTTCACATTACAGGCTGAGGCAGCTTCCAGAAGGAATAGCGGAAGGCTTCTGAAGAATTGGGCTCCCAAGTTGTTCTACAGGTTCTGTGTATGCAAGTAGATCCCAAAGGCTGTGAGGGTTCAAGGGGTAAGCCAACAGACTTAACTGGTCCATTTAAAGAACAAGATTACTGAAATTGAAATTAAATTGTTTGTAACTTATCCAGACATTGTCTGCGCTCATCTCCACAGCCCATTGGCCAGCAATCCTAGAGTATCCCTGTCTGTTTCACTGAAAATCCACTCACAGGATGAAAGCAAGGTGTTCCAAGAACAGCCGCAGAATGCAATGAAACAGAGAAGCGGTTCTGAGAACATGAAACAAAAATAAAAATATGTAGTCCTGATCCTCACCTCCGTACATGGCATTTGATCCAAACCCTTCACCATGTAGCCTTGGCTGGCCTGGAGCTCACTCTATAGACCAGGCTGTGCTATGGGCTGCCCTTGAACTCATAAAGATCTACCTGCCTCTCTGTCCCCAGGGCTGGGATTGAAGTCCTATATTACTATGCTAGGTAGGAAATCTTTTGAGAGTCCCCTTGAGGGTTCTTTTGTGCCACTCTTTTCTATTCTGTGAGATATTTATAAACTTTGCTCTCAGCTTTTGCTCAACAAACTTCTCATGCCCCAAATGCCTTCCTTACTTCTTTATCCCTTTGTGTGAATCTAGATGCCACATTTCCCAAAGACCTGATGCAACCTGATCTCCTGGTACCCGTGTGTGTGTGTGTGTGTGTAAAGCTTCCAAGACAAGCCAGTTAATGATTTTCCTCATCGCTAGGTTTTGATAACACTGAAAACAGGGTGCACTGCAAAACCCATCTCTTGGTTCAAAAAGCAGGTGACTTCAGAGTTTTAATACTCATGGCTGGATGTGGTCTACAGGACTGCTTAGGCATATAAAGCATACAGAACCACAGAGAATGGTCACAGTGGCGTGATGGACCCAGAGCAGTTTTGATCTGTAATCCACGTAGAGATCAGGTGAAATGCCTGGTATGTCAGCCGCAGAATGAATCCTGTGGTCTTCTGTGTCCGTTGCTTTTCTCGTTACCATGACAAAATGTCTGACAATAGCAATGTAAGGGGCTGGAGAGTTGGCTCAGCACTTAAGAGTGCTTAGTGAGACCAGATTCAGATCCTAGCACTCACACTAGATGGCTCACAAACACCTGTTACTCCAGCTCCAAGGGATCCAACGTGGTGAGGAAGGCGTGGCTGCAGGAACCTGAGGCAGCTGGTCACATGGCATCCACCATCAGGAGAGATGAATGCTGGTGCTTGGCTGACTTTCTCCTTTCCATGCAGCCCATGGAATAATGCTACCCATGTTCAGGGTGTGTCTTCCCATCTCAGTTAGCCCAAGCTAGGAGTATCCTCACAGACGTGCCTAGAGATGTAGGTAGTTCTAAATCCTTTAAAATGGACAACCTTAACCGTTACAGCCATGTGACTTTGCTCCCATGAAACTCACAGAAGAACTTCAGCTGGATCCCTTCCTTACTCCCCTAAGATTAGGTACCCACTGAGGAAGTAAGTACCACACAACAGCTAGAGCTTTAAAGCAGATGGGAACTCTTATCATGGGCCACTGGGGAGTCCTCCAAGACCAGGACATGGACCAGTTCACAATCATTTCAGGTGAACAAGTGTCGACTCCCCAGTAGGTTCTCAACAACATGGACATAACTTGATGTAACTGCATCTCCTGCAGCGTCTGGTGGTGACTCTTCCAGGCCTCAAGCGTCAAGGAGAATGAGTACGCCAGCTTGCACGAAAGAGACTAGCCACAGCCAGAAAGCACAAGCAGCAATATTTTCAAAGGGCTGGTAGCGGTCCTTTTAAGCTGAACGTCAACATCTAAGTGGTAGGTGAGGAACAGGAGTCTGGTGACTTAGAAGACGTTGGGCCACGGTTGGCCTTGGAGAGTGGCGTCGGTTCAATTCACACACAGTGGATGAAGTCAGCTGCTAACTACATGAAAATCTGAAAGAATCCAAAAGCCTTTCTGCAAGTATCCAAAGAGTTTGGGAACACCTAAGTTTCTTCTCACAGTGACAACACTCAAGTGCAGTTGGAGGGGCTGGAGAGATGACCCAGCCAGTGAAGTGTTTGCCTCTCAATAGTAAGGACCTGAGTCATGGTGACAGGACAGACAGGTCCAACCCCAGGACTGGAAATCCAGCTCACAACAGATGAGAGCTTGAAGGACTTGGTCTCAGAGGCCATTGCCCGGTCTCTCCTAGTTGCTGCTTTCCCAGTGTAAATAACCTCCTGACACATTACTGCTCGATCCACAAAGTTCTGGGGAAAAGCAGAATGGGTAAGGTTAAGGGTTCATGCCTGTGTTTCTGCAGAACGCTCTGTGAGGAAGAGCCCCCCCTCTTACTCTCTCTCTCTCTCTCTCTCTCTCTCTCTCTCTCTCTCTCTCTCTCTCGTGTGTGTGTGTGTGTGTGTGTGTGTGTGTGTGTGTGTGTGTGTGTGTGTTTATGCATGTTCACGTTTGCAGGTACACTTGTGTATGCAGGCACATATGTGTGTGCACACAGAGACTGGAGGACGGCCTCAGCTGTCATTCCTTGGGATACTATCCTCCTTGTTTTTGTTTGTTTGTTTGTTTTGAAGACAGGGTCTCAGCTGGGTGGTGGTGGCACACACCTTTAATCCCAGCACTTGGGAAGCAATGGCATTCAGAGGTGACTCTGAGTTCAAGGCCAGCCTGGTCTACAGAGAGAGTTCCAGGACAGCCAGGGCTACACAGAGAAACTCTTGTCTTGAAAAAAAAAAGAGAGAGAGAGATAGGGTCTCTCAAGGTGGCTAGGCTGCCTGGCCAGCAAGCCCCAGGAATACACCTGTCACCACCTTCCCCATGCTGGGACTTCAAGCATGCACCACCATACCACTTTTTTTAAAGTGAGTTCTGGGTCTGAACTCAGTTCCTCGTGTTTGCAGTCACTCACCTGAGCCGTCTCTCCAGCCCAGGAGCCTTTTACTCTGAATGGAAGATGGTGAGTATTAGAGCAGCCAGTCTCAATAGCAGACCATGATGGGAAATGGGGACAGCCACTGGGCTGTCACAACTCAGTCTGGCGACATGCCCTGCTAAGCTGCCTCTTTGCTTTTGAGCGCCGGCTGCTTCGCCACCTTTCCACTTTCAGTCTTCCCTGCCATGGATGGGGCAAAAGGGTCTTCCTTCAGGACAAAGGACAATTCTTTCTGAAGAAAGAAGTTTCTGCCTAAGTTCACAAGATTACCATTCACTTAAGTTTATCTCAGAGAAGACCTCAGGTGGTGGGTCTTGTGGTACACACAAGGCTGAGTACGGAGCTCTGACAGACAGCTGGTATCTCCCAGGAGCACCGTCAACTGCCAGCCACATCACTCTGAAGGGCAGGGAGGCTGGGTCTGACATTAAGCATGGCCTTGCCTTTCTTTGCCTGTTCTCTTGTGTTCCAGCTTCCATCCCCATGACGTTGAAATCTACATACATCGTCTTCGTTCCACAACAAAGTAAGATTTTCCCAACAACTCTTGGGCCACCTGTTGCTACCTGAGGGATCCATCCATTCTGGAGTGGTGACTGGTTCCCCATCGTCCTTTGTTAACCAGAAGCTTGGAATCTGCAAATGTGGTTGTTAGGCCACATGAGAACTGGACCAGTGTCCATAAGACAGACAATCTGTAGGGTAGACTGAGAAGATTGATGATATACAACCTTTGGGGTCAGCGTTAGAGCTGGGAGGTCTACAGACAATTGATTCATTTCTTCCTCTTCTGTTGTTTTTATGTTTGTGTTTTGTGACTCAGCCCAGGCTGGCCTTGAACTCACTCTGTAGTCAAAGATGACCTTGAACTTGTGATCCTCTTTCCTCCTGCTTCCTGGGTGCTGGGATTCTAGGTATGTACCACCACACTGGTTTTATATGGTGCTAGGGGTGGAACCCAGAGCTTGTTGAATGCTAAGCAAGCTCTCTGTCACTGGAGTTGCATCCCCAGCCCTGATTTCCTTATTTTTCAGATGAGGAAGCAACAGCCCGGACAGGGAAGTGACTTGCTCAGAGCCTCACAGCTTGTAAATAGAACAAGATAAACCATAATCTCATTCATCTTTTCCATTACATCATCCTACTATCTTGGGGGGGAAAAAAAGAGGGGAAAAATTTCATCAACTTCCAAGGCCTCTAAAATTAGAGTGTTCTCACCCACTTTCGGGTAAAAGCCACTCTGACCTACGCATACAAATACCAGATATTGCAAGAGTTTTTTACTAATGGTTATTTAAAGACATTCAGAGAGAGAGAGAGAGAGAAAGGGAGAAGGAAGGGAGGGAGAGAGACACACAGAGAGAGGAAGAGTGTGTGTGTGTCTGTGAGTGTGTGTGTGTGTGTGTGTGTGTGTGTGTGTGTGTGTGTATTCATGCTTCATCACCTTGAGTAAGAAGTTCCTTAACTTATTTGGAGGTCAGTTTCCTCTTCTGTGAAATAAATAAGGTATCTCAGCGTGTTGCTTTGAAATGTTAATTAGTTAATCCACTCAAAACATTGACTCAGAAGCAGGTCCACCGCAAACGCTCAAGTGGTCTTGGGTTATTATGAAACATCATGAAAGCTGTGGGATTTGATCTTTTTCACCAGGACCCTAGGAACACCTACTCAAGGGTCACAGGCACATACAGAACTGGCTCTCCCAGTTTGGCATGGTGAGAACCCCCAGGGAGTCACACGAGTGAAGATAAAGGGCAGGGAGATGGCTCAGGTAATAGCACTTACTTCGTGGGCATGAGGACCCCAGTCTGAATCTCCAGACCCTACATGAAAATAACCTTGCACATAACCTCAGCAGGGAGAGAGGGTAGAGACAGGAGGATTACTAAGGCTTGCTGGTTGAGAGCCTAGGTACAGCTGAGTGAGAGACTCTATTTCAAGAATGAAACAGAGTGATAGTGCAAGACACCCGAAGACCCCCATGTGCACACAGATGCATACACACATGCACAGACAAACTCCAACACCAAAAGAAAGTGTAGATGCATGAGTCTCCCATCTAAGATTCTGCATCCGTTGGTTGGTGGGACACCAGGGATTCTTCTCCCGTTCTATAAAGCTCCCAGGGGACCCCATATGCACTAAAACCTTGGAATTGCTGATCTATAATATTGAAGCTATAGGCAGGGACCAGGTAAGACAAGAGCTTTGAACCCTGTGGCATCATCACCCTTCCCCTACTAGCTCGAGATCACACTGAATGCGTAGCTGCTGCAGGCCCGCTCACTCCAGTCCAACTCTGGCATCTTCCCTGCACCCCCCTGCAACAAGAGCTCAGGTCTTTGCATCCCAAAAAGATCTAGAACAAAAGATGCTCAGATAGAGCTGAACTAATTCTAAACCTGACCCTGGCATCTTTTACCATTTTCAAAGAAGGGAACTTGGGGAATTGGGAAGATGGCTCAGTGGGTAGAGCACTTGCTGCTAAAGCATAAGGACCAGAGTTCAATCCCCCAGAACCCGTTAAAAACAGCCAGGCACTGCAGCCCTCACTTATAGTTCCACTGGGGAGGTAGAGACAAGAGGACCTCGGGGGTCACTAGACAGCTAGCCTAACCAAGTTGGCAATCTGAAAGTTTAGTGACAGACCCTCTCTCAAAGACATAAACCATAAAGTGGAGAGTAATTGAAGAGGACAGTTGATATCAACTTCTAGCTTCTTCACTGCATGCACATGTGCACACATGCACACATGCACACACACACACACAAACACACACACAAGGGAATCTAGAAGGTGGTGGGATCCTCCTTGCTACAAAACAGAGCCAATGGTCCCAAGAATTAAAGGAATCATCAATTCATTTGCAAGTTAAGGTAATGAGTTCTCATTGTGTCTATAAATTTTTTTTTTTTGGCTGCTAACTAGGCCCTGAATTTGGCTATATGTTAAGGGACACAAGATTCTGAGGAAGTTGTTTTGGTGCTGAGACAGAGTGGAGTCTGACATGTGATCTCCATTTCTGGGAGGCTGCACAAAAGTACTAGGAAAGAGGGTACCTTGGAAGGTCCCCATGAGTCACTGGCTCAGCTCCTGCCTCTCTGTTAGCCTGGCCTTAAAGATCCCAGGGTTCTATGGCCAGGCCCTTGTAGCACATGCCCCTGTTTAGGGAAGTAAGGCCTGGGAAAGCAGCAGTACTGGGCACAGTTGACCCTACTTCAACAGAATTTGCCCTGAGAGCCCGGCTTCCTCTTCTCTACCGGCTGATCCTGGCAAGTCCCCTTACAATGACAGCCTTTCCAAAGAGGAACAATAGTTCCAGTCCTCCGTCTTCCCTGGGTCCTCCAACAAAGCTGGCCTGGGGCCCTAATTCTCACAGCTCCAAGATCCACTGTGACGGGGATCTCAAGGCTGGGGTTGCAGAAATGGCACCCA
The DNA here is from genome assembly GCA_902168325.1 of Peromyscus nudipes. Classification (NCBI taxonomy): domain Eukaryota; kingdom Metazoa; phylum Chordata; class Mammalia; order Rodentia; family Cricetidae; genus Peromyscus; species Peromyscus nudipes. The sequence goes on from CABHPH010119985.1 coordinate 24,613, forward strand.
CAACTTGAAGCCACCTGGAGACTTGAATTCTCTCAGAGTGAGCATTCACTTCTCCCAAGTCCCACTGGTGGAGAATCCAGTACAGAGAGATCCCAAGTAGGGCAGGTGTGCACACAAGTGACACAGAAGAACTACTGGAACCAGAGGTTGACCAGATGTTCCCAAGGGCCCTGCCTGAAAGAGGATGTCTATGCATCTCCCGGTAGCATCAGTCCTCCAAGACCAAAATGAGTCTAAACAGGCCATGAAGATAGGAAGGGATGTGTTGGAAGGTACGTAGGGCAAGCGAGAAGGAAGTTGGAAGGATTAGATGGAAAATATGTATAAAATTGTCAAAGACTGAAAGATTTTAAAGTGGATCTGAGAAATCATTTTCTTGCATTTAAAATTTTTATGTATTAGGTAATTCAGTCAAACCAACAGAGAAAAACAATGTGCTACATTTCTGTGTGTATGTGTATACCTGTTCATGTGTGTACATGTATGAGGAAGGGTTAACATACACCTGTGTGTATGTGTGCACAAGTAGACACCAGGGGTCAATGGCAGAACATCTTCCTCAGTCACTCTCTACCTGAGTTTTGATACAAGACGTCTCCCTGAACCTGGTGCTCACCATTTGACTAGGCTGGCTGGTCAGAGAACTCCCAGGAGCATCCTGTCTCCACAGCTTGGTGCTGGATTTACAGACGCATGCTGTCATGCCTGCCTCTTCTGTGGGTGCCAGGAGTCTGAGCCCAGATCCTCACGGTTGCACAGTAAGCTCCATACCTACCAAGACAGCTATCTCCCCAGCCCCCAAATCATTTTCTTACATTTAAAATTTTGTAAATATGACATAGTTCAATCATAACAACAGAAAATAATATACTATGTTTCTGTAAATCTATCACTGAGATTTTGCCTAGCTAGTTTCAAATTCACCTCTCTTTCTCTCAACCTCTCTCTCCTCTCCATACCCTCTTTCTTTACTCCTCCCTCCATACTCCCTTTCAAAGAAATAAAAATGCCCACATGCAAGTAAAGTTTCATTTCTTTTTTAAAACTTTAGTGTGTATGTGTGCGTGTGTGTGTGTGTGTGTGTGTGTGTGTGTGTGTGTGTGTAAGTTAGAGGATGACTCTGGGGAGTCAGTTCTCTCCTGCCACGTTGTGAGATCTGGGATTGAATTTAGGTCATCAGGCCAGCACACTAGCTCCGCCCTTTGCTAAGCCATCTCCACAGGTCTCCATTGCTTTTGTTAATGCACATTTCAAACTTAAGTTTCCACTGGCACAAAAATAAAGAAAAAAAATCTCACGTATTAATGAGGCACTGTGTGATGTTTCAGTATAGGTACACACGTTGACATTTATTCCAGGTTAAGCATAGCCATCTCCCCAAACACTTACCATTTCTTTATAGTAAGAATATTGAGAATACATCCATCCACATTTAAAAATATATAGAATATTACTGTTGCTTGTGGTCACTGGCCTGGGTGAGAGCTTGCAGAATTTCTTGCTTCTTTCTAACTGTAACTCAGTATCACGGGCTGATCTTTCCCCCTCTCTGTCTCTGTACGGTCTACTCCTCCTCCTTCCTCAGAGGCTACCACTCAATCTGTCATTTTCATTTTGGTTTTTATAAATATAAACCTATTGATAAAAAACATATATTACACCTGTATGTATTATACATGTATGTATTATACATGTATGTGTTATACATGTATGTGTTATACATGTATGTGTTCTCTACAGATGGCCTTTTATAATTTGACTTCATTTAAAATCTACACAGCTGTATAAAAAGTTGGTCCAGCACATTCATATTATTAACATCTGTATAGGATAATATTCAGTTCCATTACCATATTCCATGTGCCACAACCCTGGGCTGCATAACCAGCATTCTTCTGTGCTTGTGTGTGTTTGTACGTGTGCATACGTACCCATGAGGATGGTGCATATGTACATACAAGAACAAATCTGCACATGTACATAAAATATAGTCTCCAGGCTAAATAACCAGGGGTAGAATTGCTGTCTCACACTAGGCATGCATCTTCTATTTCAGTTGATATTCCAAATTGTTCTCCAAAATGACTGTACTGATTTACATTCCCACCAGAGAGCCCCTTGATGCCCACAGCTCAACCAGCCCCACTGTCATTGGACTTAATTTTTACTGATCTGGTAGACATGAATGGTAGGTACTTCAAGATTTCAACTTGCATTCCTGAATCTCTGGGAACTGATTTTATTTTTTTTTTTATGAAGAAAAAAAAGAAGTCTACCTCCTCCTCATCTCTCACACGCCATGGGGACAGGGAGTGCAGAAGTTGGCCATCAGCCCAGATGATCGGGGTCCTGAGACCCAAGGCTAAAAGCAGGGATGTTTTCATCTCGGCAGCGGCGGCGGCAAGTATAAATCAGTAGGAACTGAGGGCTGAGTTCCAAAAACAAGCCAAACACACTGCTGAGGACACATGACCAATCCAGTTCCAGAAGAGCAGGGATAGAGCCAAACCCTGAGACCAGCAGATAAATAAGAAAGAAAAAAATAATTAATTAATTAAAATATCAGAGCCAGTGGGAAAGGATCCAGGTTACTGCCTTAGAGCAAAGGCAGTTGCTCGCAGCTGGCAGCCAGAGAGGGAGAGACTGAGGTTGGAGCAGGTAGGTAAGAAAGAGGAACATGTATCAAGGTCTCAGAAACCCAGCCTGCCGCCCTCATCCTCTGGGCCACCGTCTCTCCCCCGTGTGGATTCTGCCAGGTGCCCTTGGTAACTCTGCACGTGTCCAAGCGAACCCCTCAGGAAATGTGGGCCACACTTGGATCTGGAGGTTTGAAGTTTTCTTCTCTTTAGAGCAATGTACTCCGGGGCAGGAGTGAGTTCTTTGGGGTGGACCATTTCTCCTGGCAGCTTTTTTTCAAAGCTTGTTTGGGAAATATTTCACAGCCCTTCCCATGGCAGTGCTTCTCTGAGGAGTTAAACAAACTCGGACTGGTGGAGAGACTTCAAGACATGTGCACTGAAATACACCTCCCTGATGAAAAACACTAGAGCATTCTGGGAATAGCTCATTTCCTTGGGGGCACTGGAGGGTGTGGGAATCTTGAATGTCTCCAAGCTCTTGCACCAGGCAAACTCTGAGAAGAAGAGTCATCTGTCAGTGTGTGACAGATACAGTTCTTCCTAATGGGGACAGGAAAACCACTCTAACCTCAATGGGCCCAGACTTTCAGAGACAACTTTCCCTTCAGCTCACTTTGCTTCATTTATGGCCAAAAGTGAAGGACAATGACCAGAGTCTCCAGAGAGATGAGTATAGAAATGTGTTGTAGGGGTTGGGGGAGATGGTCCAGTCAGTGAAGTTCCTCCTATAAAAGCACGGGATCTTGAGTTTGATACACAGGATCGACATAAAAAGCCAGGCATGATGGTACCATCATGTGTAATCCCAGAGCTAGAGAGGCAGAGACCCCTGGAGCTCTGGTCAACCAGCCTAGTATTGGTGAACTTCAGAGCAGTAGGAGACCCTGTCTCAAAAAACAAAATCTGGGCATGGTTGTTCATGCCCATAACCCCAGCATTGGGAGTCAGAGACAGGAGGATCCTGGGAGCTTGCTAGTCAGCCAGCCCAACCAGTGAGCTTCTGGTCAGTGAGAGACCCTATCTCAAACAATAAGGTAGAGTGCAAAAAGGAAGATGCCCTCCTCTGGCCTCCACGTGTGTGCACACAGCTATACACAGCCACACACTGGGTACACACCACACATGCACAATGCACACAAAAATTTGAAATTATAGAAAGGTAGATAGTGCCAAGGTGAACAGCACCTAAAGAACACCACCTAAGGTTGACCAAAACCTTCACACATATGTACAGCACCCTCATACACATATACACAGAAATGGATGGATGAATGGGTGAGTGGGTGGATGATAGATAGATAGATAGATAGATAGATAGATAGATAGATAGATAGATAGATAGATAGAAAGAATTTTTTAAAGTGTATCATAGCATGCAATGGTATCCTGGGAGCTAAGAATCCAGGAACCTAAGGGCTCATTTTCCTTATCTGACATTATACAAGCATAAAATGAGTTAAAGCCCTCCATCCAAAATGGACAGGGTTTACAAAAATCCTAGAAACTTGAACAATAATCCGGAATTATTCTGCAAACCCAAGCTTGGCAAAAGTGAATTCTCACTGTTTTGACCCTTGTAAATTGTAACCAAGATGTTCCCCTCATTCCCCACACCCCCTGTGTGGTGTGTGTGTGTAGTGTGTGGGGGGGGGGGTGCATGCACATGTGTGCATGGGTATGTAGGCCAAAGAGAAATCTTGCATATTCTTCCACCATGGGCCTTGTTTATAAACTGACCCAGAACTCACCAAGTAGTCTAGGCCAAGGAACTTCATGGATTCGCCTGTCTCTGCCTCCCCAGTTTGGGATTACCATATCGATCTTTTTTTTTTCTTAGATGAGTTCTGGAGTTGTAACAGGTCCTCATGTTTGTAAGCCAAACACCTTACTAACTGAGCTATCATCTCCCAGCCCAGGATGCACTGTGTTACTAAGGTCATGCATGGCAGTATCGGCCAATTCTGATTCCTCATGGCCTTGAGATCTATCACAGGACATTTCTACCTTTGAAATAAATTTTAGAGCCCTTTTTTTTCATGTATTTGCCACATACATTTACCTATACACAATGATATCATGTTTATATAATGATATCATGTATGTCCTCTGGGGTACCCCAATGCCACAAAATATCCTTTTTGGTTTTTCCACTTGTTTGGGGTTTTTTGTTGTTGTTGTTGTTGTTGTTGTTGTTGTTTGAGATAAGGTTTCATGTAACCCAGGCTTGCCTTTAACTTGTTCTATGTGGCTGAACATGACCTTGAACTCACTTCATTCTTGGTTAAGAACCAGGTATAAGTTGATTAGAAGTTGTGAGCTCATCAGTCATTAGGGCACTGGGTATGGTGACAGTTGGTTTTAATTGTAAACTTGACACAACCTACAGTCATCTGGGAAAACAGTTGAAGAATTGTTTAAATCATGTTGTCCTGTAGACATGTCTGTGAGGAATTACCTTGATTGCCTGAACTGGTATGGGGAAACCCAGTCCACAATGCATGCACTTATTCTTTCTTGCTCTTGAACGTGGATATGATGGGACTGGCTGCCTGAGTGCCTCTTTTAACTTCCCCACAGTAATGGATGATAGCCTGGGATTTTAATCTAGAGAAACCCTTTCTCCCATGTTACCTTTTACCAGGATATTTGACCACAGCAGCATCAATGAAACTAAAACAGGTATGCAGCTCACAAATCATGGCGGAGAATTCAAAATCAGTGACTTCAACGAACAGACTCCAAAGATGGTGTCGTCAGGTTGAAGGACAAGGGTGACAAGATCCCTGAGGATGGGCTACCTGTGGAAAGCTACAGCCACGCCCAAGGAAAGGACTGTGTCACTGAAGCTCAAGATGGAGGCTTGGGAGACCCAGTGAGAACTGCAGACATGTTCAGACATGGTGATTGGCAGGGGCTCAGGGCAGACAAACACTCCAGCTCAGGGGCTCATGAAACCCCATCCCTCCCAGAGGATCTGCACACAGTTAGCAGTAGCCGGGTCTCATGAGGCCCTACCCCTTCCTAAGGGTCTATAGTCAGCTGATAGTTTCTAAGAATGGAAGAGACATTGGTTTTCAGTAATGTAGCTACAGGTAAGTTGCCCATGGTCCTGTCAATAACTCCTCATGCATGCTCCTGCACTTCCTCAACTAGGTTCTTGTAAGTAACTCCAAGTACTCACTAGTGCGCACACACACATAGAAGGAAGTCTCCTTGGGGTCCGGTGAGCATGAGAGGGGACAGAGAAGACAAATCGGGGTGAATATGATCCAAAAACATTATATACATATATGAAAATGTCATAATGAAGATCATTATTGTCTGAAATTAATATGTGCTAATTAAAAAAAAAAACCTTGCTAGGCTCAAACTCACAGAGATCCTCCTGCCTCTGCCTCCCAAGTGCTGGGATTAAAGGTGTGCACCACCACTGCCCAGTCATAAAAACTTTTTTAAAAAAATCCTTCACCCCTCTCTTCTCCTAGCTTGGGTCTCTTATCTGCATTAGTTAAACCTTTGGCTGGGGAGCCTGGGGCGCAATCCTTGGAGTCTGCCTCCTCCTGGGCGCTGAGCAGGACCGTAAAGAGAAGTGGGTGGGGATCTGGAGGGCGCTGAGGTGGCAGCTGAAGATCTGAGAGGCTCTCCCTCCATCCCAGCGCCTCACACTTGAATCACTGCTTCCGGGTATGTCTCAAGACACACAACATAATCCTCTCCCAGGCACTTCCTCAAACATTTCATAAATCCTCCTGATCCGGGGTCAGTTTCCACATTTCTTAGCAGAAAGTCCAATTCAGAGTCACTTGACCCCAGAGTCAACTGAACAGGAGACTCTGTCCTATTTTGAATAAGGTTATATAGCCAGTTGTGTGGGTAAAGACCTACATCAGACTCCAGCAGCAAACTGCCTCCAAACTAACTCACTACTTAGGCTTTCAGAAACAGGGAGTGCCCTCTGTTGCCATAGATAGTAGATAATCTGCTGCAAGCAGATCCAGGACAGAGAATGTAGCCCTCAGTGGTAGGAACAGAGACCAGCACTTAGCCCTGAGTATGCACGCACCAGACATTATTTTAATACAATGGTTTGAGCTGGCACGTCCTCACTTGCTAAGGCACAGGATTAGATGGGGGCAGAAGAGGCCTGGGTACCACCCCCTTGCTATCCGGGCAGTGGCTGCATGACTCTAGGAGGCATACAGCTCCAGGCAGGGCTCCTCCTCTCCCAGATCCTGAGAAAACACTCCCTCTGCCTGCCCCTTGATCACAGTTCCCCCTGGGCACCTCTCCATCCCTGTTGTCTCCAATGATAGTTAATCTTGACTGTCTGTTTGATTGCCTTTGAAATCAACTAAGAAACACTCCTCTGGTCTCTGAAGGTGTCCAGGAAAGATTAAATGAAGAGAGGAGAGCCTCCTCAGAGTGAACAGAAGGATAAGACAAGAGAGGAAAAGAGAAGCAGGATCGAAGTGCATTAGATATATGTGTGAAAGCGTCACAATGAAAGCCATCATTATGTATAATTAATGTACATGAATAAAGGCCCCTTAAAAGTAATAAATGTTGAAGAGTATGCCTTTAATGGCTCTAAATTGTCCTATCTTACTTAAAGGGTTCTACTGCTTTCTCTAGGGTCCTGGTCTTCACCCCCACGGAATCTGAGCCTAAGAATCCTCGCATTGTTCCCCTCCTTAACAAACTGAGTTCACGCAGTTCATTCACTCGGGGTCTGTAAGTTTCACAGGCTCTCTTTCTAGCCTGGGGAGGGAAGACAACCTTCTTGGTGAGGTCGGGGATCCTGGGTGGTTCAGGTGGCCTTCCCTATGATGTAATACCATACACATGTGCCCAGGGATAAATGCAGAGGGACAGGGAGAGGGGCCATAGCCAAGACCAGCGCACCCCCCACTTTCGACTCATGTTTCTCCAGATAATATTAATTGATCCCTGGAGAGTGTCACAGGGGATAAAATGGCAGAGAGAACAAATAGGGAGTTGAAGTGACAGTCCTTTTGTGAAAATGATAGTCATTAACAGCCAGGGAAGCTGGTGCCTGGCTAGGCTGGAATTCAGTAGGCATTTCTTCTAGGGCAATCTGTAGGTTGGTGCTCAATTTTATAAAGATTTCCGATTAGTTCAGTTCCACTGCAACCGTGGGGTGAACAAGTCTATACCCACTCTACCAGTACTTCCATCTGAAACAATGGAGTCAGGAGAATTCCAATTTGGAGGTTTCCAATAAGCCATGGCCAGCCTGTTATCATAGGAACAGACTCCGGCTGTGGTTCTCAGACTCACGTCCAAGGCAGTGACACACCCAGGACCTTAATCATATGCCCATCTGATGGTGTCTGAATAAGCTTGCATTAAGAAATTGCCCCCTCATGACTGATGGATATGAGATTGATAACAAGTGATGTTAAGTGACTCGAGGAAGCGCTTGCCACATGCCCTCAGGCTACCTGCCAAATGACCAAGACAGAGCAGAGCCCAAGAGTGGAAATACCCTTGCAAGCTGTGGTGGCTGATTATTAGGAGTATTAAGAGGCAGGGACAGGGATGGATGACCCAAAAGGCATTCCAATCTGACTCAGTTTGCAGTGTGTGTGTGTGTGTGTGTGTGTGTGTGTGTGTGTGTGTGTAGACATGTGTGTACATGTGGAAGACAAAGGATAACCATAGCTCTCATTCTTCAGGTGCCATGAAACTTGATTTCTGAGACAGGATCTCTCGCTAGGACCTGGAATTTACCAGGTGGCCTAGATTGGCTGGCTAGCAAAGTGCAGGGATTTGCCTGACTCTGCCTCCCCCGCACTGGGATTATAAATACATACTGCCACACCCACCTTTTTTTTCCTTTTCTTTTCTTTTTAAACTGTTATTCCATTCAATGGTCAGGCTTTTCCACTATGAGATGTCTTCAGTGTCTTCCCCATTTTCTATTAATGACAAATTATCTAAGTACTTAATGGTTGTACAACACTGGTCTCAAAGACCTGCAATGTTTTTAATTTTTATTTTATGAGCATTGGTGTTTTGTATGTCTGTATGAGGGTGTCAGATCCCCTGGAACTGGAGTTATAGACAGGCATGAGCTGCCATGTGTGAGCTGGGAATTGAACCTGGGTCCCCTGGAAGAACAGCCAGTGCTCTTAACTGCTGAGCCATCTCTCTAGCCCTCATCTTTTTTGTTTGTTTGTTTGTTTGTTTTAAAGACAAGATCTTCCTATGTAGCTCTGACTGTCCTAAAACTCACTATGTAGACCAGGCCAGCCTCCAACATCTAGAGCTCTTCCTGCCTCTGCCTCCCCGGTGCTGGATTAAAGATGTATGCCACTACCCCTGGCTCTCCATTTCTCTCTGATTCATTTCTTGAAAACCTCCATCAGATGAGCTAGAGACGTAGCTCAGGTAGAGTATCTGCATAGCATGAGGAAGAGGAAGCTCTAGGCTTCACCCTCAGTTCCACATAAACTTAGTGAGGTAGTACACACCCTGTAAACCCAGCACTTCAGCACTGGAGACAGGAGTATCCAGGGTTCAAGGCCATCCTCTGCAGTACAGTGAATTCAAAGACAGTCTGGGATATGTGGGATCCTGTCTCAAAAAGGAAAAAAAAAATCAGCAAACACATACTATACAAATTTGCAACACATAAAATTTCTGGTGGGCAGAAGTTATGAGACAGCTTAGTGGTTAAGAGCATCTGTTGCTGCATTAGTCACTGTCCTGTTTCTGCGGTAAAACACCATGACCAAAAGCAAGTTAGGGAAGGAAGGGTTCATTTGGGCTCACGGTTCTAGAAGAATGAGAGTCCATCATGACAGGGTAGTGTGGCAGCAGGGGAAGGGAGCTGAGCGATCACCTCTTGAGCCACAAGAACAAAAGAGAGAAGTGGATGAGGTTATAATCTCTGAAAGCCCACCCCCATTGGCGTACTTCCTTTGGCAAGGCTGGCCTTCCTAAACCTCCCCAAACATCACCTCCAACTGGGGACCACGTGTTCCGAATACCTAAGCCTGATCAAACCACCACACTCCTCCAGTAGAGGAACTGGTTTGGTTGCCAGCATCCACATTAGTAGACTCAAAACTATCTGTAACTCCAGTTAGTCCATGGGATCCAATGCCCTCTTCTGAACTCCAGGTCACCAGGCACACACATGGTGCATATAATATATATATTATATATTATATATATATACATAATGCAGACAAACACTCACATACAAAATAAAAAGACATCTCTTTACAAATCTTCTGATAGACAAACTGAGAAGGTAAGAAGGGAAATGAAGAGAAGACGGGAGGAGTGGACCCCAATACACAGGGCTAATGTCAGCCACTCTGAGGGACACAGATAATGAGTGGGTAGTAAGTGCAGATGTTTGAGATGAAAAGCTCTCCCCTACAGAAAACCGCAGTCCACTTTTGTAGGGTCCCTCTGTACGTTACAGCTTTCCATTATGTAACAAACGCTAGCAGCAGTCAAATGTTAGAGGAAAACAAAAATACTCATTTTGGAAGTTTCAGTCCCCAGTCTATTGCCTTTGAGCCTGTGGCAGAGGCCTGTGGCAGGGCAAAACCGCTAATCCTCATGGCTGGGAAATAAGAGAGAGAAGGGGTGGGCCCCACTGTCTCTCCAGGGCATGCCACCACTGACCTAAAATCCTACTAGGCCCCACTTCTTAAAGGTTCCACCTCCCAATACAGCCAGCCTAGGGAACCATCCATTACTATGCACACCAAATATAGCCTGGGATGCATTTAAGATCCAAACAGTAGCATCAAATCCACATAGCTCCTAAGCCTGTACTTCCAGACCCTGAATTAGGGCTGGGTCATACTGAAGTGTGACGTTGATAGCAACACACTCCAAATTTTTTATATATATACATATATATAATAGGTATGTTATAACACATGTGTGTAAACATATACATACATATATACATGTATTGCATATGTGTATATATATAAACCTATATGTGTTTTATATATACATAAAATCTCAATAATTTTCTAGCAGTTATATACAGAAATTATAGTTTAGACATAACAGTTACATTATTAAAGCTGCTTCTGTCTATTTGGTTTTTATCGATATGACAAACAGAAATTTTTATAAGTGATGCATGTGGTTAACAGTCTCATCTCCCATACTAAGGTTTGGTTTGGTTTGGTTTGGTTTGGCTTGCCAGCATCTCACATAGCCCAGGCTAGCCTCAAACTCACTGTGCAGCTGAGAAGAATCTTGAATTCCTGATCCCCCTGCCTCCACCTCCACCTCCTGAATGTTTCACCACCAAACCTGCGTGTGCTGTGCTGGGGACAGAACCCAGGGCTTCAGGAATGCTGGTAAACACTCCGCCAGCTAAGCTACAGCCCCGTCCATTATGCTAACAGTGCACCTATTTTTCTTTACATTCTTTATGTTCAGCCTTTTTACTTAAATAAACTGAGCCTTATGCCAGGCAACAGCAATCATGAAACCATATGTGTGACATGACAGCTAAGTACTGAAATGAATACATAAAAGAATTTAGCCATAGAGTATCTAAATTCAGCTTGTGTTTGGCCAGTAGTGTATAAAAACTGTGTTTTGGAAAGCAAGAATGTAGTCTAAACTATATGACGTAAAGAAAGGAGAAAATGACCAGTCCCCAGTCACCGCTATGACCCGAAGCCAAAGTCGCTGGGACTGTGCCTTCCTCTGAGTCGGTGGAGCTGGACCAGCATGGCTACCTGGCTGTGGGAACAGCCCCCACACAAACAAGCTCCCACATCACTCACTGGCCCGCACCGGAGATTGCGTGAGTCTCTGCCCAGAGGGCGTGGTGTTTGGGTTTCCATGCCGCCTTGACATTTCACAAGGTTAGAGCTGTCCTTTAGGGCCAGGGGGAAGAGGAACTTGTGCCTTTGAGTAACCGTGGGGCTGGTGCTACAGGAGGTGCAGAAGAGTGTCCTGGAAGATGTGACTGGGTCATCACTGGATGCTGCCTGAACGCCCCTGTCATTCAACCTTACTGCTCCTGCTGGCGCTCAGATTCCTCAGCGCCCCCCGCCCCTCCCCACACACACACATTCTTAGCCTTGCTATTACACATGATCTTAAGCTAATGTGAGCAGCTCTTCACCTATCTCCATGCTTCCCACAATCCCAGGTTGAGACACCTCCTGCCTAAGAGCTAGCCTGACAGAGCCAAAGAAAAGCTAGCAAACTGCCCTCCTGGGCCCTGTGAGGAGAGCTGGGTCACTGTGCCCACACCTATGACTAGAGGTGCTCTTCAGTCCCTGTGAGTGTGTGTAAGAGACCAAGAGGGGGCAGATTCTTCTAGAGACCTTGCTTCTCCTCCTTACTCCAACTCCTAGCTTTCCTCCTTAAACAGGCCCCGGTATGTTTCTGCTTTTTTGTTTTTTTGTTTTGTGCTCTTTATTTGTTGGTTTGGGGAGGGGTATTTTTGGTTGGTTGGTTGTTTTGTTTCTGGACCTTAAATATCCCATGCTGGCCTCAAATCACTATGCAACTAAGGATGACCTTGGATTTTCCATTCTCCTGCCTCCACCTCTTGAAGGCTGGGGTTATAGGCTTGGACCACCACTTCTGATATGTAAGGTGCTGGAATGGAAGCCAGGGCTTTGTGCATGCTAAGCAAGCACTCTACCAACTGAGCTACCTCCCCAGTACAGTCCCTGGAAGGTCAGGAAGGAATGTGTCTAATTTAAAATGCTCCTGGGGTTGGGGATTTAGCTCAGTGGTAGAACACTTGTCTAGCAAGGGCAAGGCCCTGGGTTTGGTCCTCAGCTCTGGGATGGTGGGGGGGTGGGAGGGACTTCTTTAAGTGAGAAAAAAAACAGCAAGAATCCAGACTGTTCTGGGTCCCACCCCTATACAAATGACAACAGGAAAGAATAGTCAGTCACGAACCGATGGAATGATTTCCAAACACCAGGTGGTACATCCTGCCCTGCCCTTTTTAACCACCTCAAGAGACAGAATCAGAGACGTTAGTAACCACACAAGAGCAGGAGTGCACAGTTCTAGGTTACTAGTCTATCCATAACCTGCTCCACGTACTGTCACCTTCCACATTCCCAGTAAAGGATGACAGGAAGCAGGAGAGGCCACCAGGAGGGTACAAGGGCAAAGCGTAGTTAGTGCAGCGGCCCACACATCCCCCGGGAATGAACACAAAGGCGTGAGGTGGACCAGCACAACGGCAGCTGGCCCAGTGGCTTCTTCTCATTTGTCCCTCTTATCACCACGGTCCCACACTCAGCAGAGTCCCCTCAAGGTCATCTGCTGCACGCCTATCCCCAGGGTTCCGTGACAGGCTTTTCAGGGCCTGTACAGTTGACAGCTTGAATCTGACAAGATCGGAGCTGAAAACAGAACCCCGTAACTGAGTCTCAGACAAACGCCCGTGGCCGTCCCCGAGGACCCTTTGATGGATGGGCCTCTCTCTGAGTGTCCCAGGGGACAGCTAGAGAGAGCTGAGGTCTGCAGAGCCCCACCATGTCTGACAGGAGGTCATCCACTGCTTTAATGACTGCCCAGTGCCAGCCACCTCTCCCTCCTCAGAAGCTCGCCAGGGCCTACGTCTGCTTGGGGGTGAATCCACACTTGCTAGAGGATAACACACACTCCAGCCCAATTCTCCTCTATTCCGGCATGACTCAACTTCTAGTCCCATCTCTCCTCACGGTCCAGGACTTGAAGCTGAGATCTCTCATCCTAGCACGGCATGCCCTGCCTGCCTCCTCCACAGATCTACACACCACCTCGCAAGACAAAAAAGCTGACAGCCACAGGACATGCAGAAGAGAACCAGAGAAAAGAGGAAGAAATAACGGATAAAGAAGGGATAAATGGATGGATGCATGGGTACATGGATGGATGGAGGGAGGGAGGGAGGGAAAGAAGGAAGGAGGGAGAAAAGGATGAACTAATGGGTGGGTGGATGGACGCATGGACGGACGGATGGATGGATGGATTCAACAAATATTTACTGGGTACCTACTAGGCCCAAGCCCTGCTGTAAGCATTGGGGACACAACAGTAAGGAAAACAGACATGACCCTGTCCTTTGGGAGCTGACTGTCTGGGACAATTTTATACACAGGGACTCTCTTAAGGGACATGCTTGCAGGGTGCTCGGAGGATGATAGGCCCAATACAAGGGGGGTAGGGCAGAGCAGTGCACCCCTCACAGGCCTCTGCCTGGACTCCTGTCAAGAGAGTTTGCTGCATTGTGAATCTGTAGACTAGAGGGTCTTCAAACTAACTGTGCCTCAGGGTCTCATGGTGAGCATCTTAAATACATAGGTTCCTGCAGCCTACGGGAAGATTCTGCCTCCAGGTCAGGCTTGGGAGAAGGAGAGAGAGATTGATTGTGTGTGCGTATGGAGGTGGCTAGAGGTCAACTTCAGGCCTCATTCTTTAGCTGCTGTCCACCTTGTCTTTTGGAGGAGAGCCTGGATTTTACTAAGTAAGCTAGGCTGGCCTTACAGGGAGCCCCAGAAATCCATCTGTCTTCTGCCTTCCCACACTGTGCTCACAAGTGCATACTGCCTTGCCAGCCTTGCCAGCCTTGCTTTCTTTCTGTTTTTTTAATTGAGGAACACTTTTTTGTTTCCCTCTCCCTCAATTCCTCCCGGATTCTCCCTACCCACCCAACTTTATGTTCTTTCTCTCTTCAAAACAAAAACAAAAAAAAAACAGGAAACATATACACAAAAATGGAAATCCAAAACAAACAAAAACCAATAGAACAAAAAATGCTCAAACAAAGCAAAATGAGACAAAAAGTCTACAAAAACACCACTGAGTTTTGTGTGTGTGTGTGTTGGTCAATTTCTCCTGGGCCATGCCAGCCTTTGTAAGTGGGTTCTGGGGGTTGAACTCAGGTCCTTGAGCTTGCAAGGAAAGCACTACTGAGTAAGATATCTCCAAAGCCCCAGGTCCAGGTATTTGCAGGGCATTCCTACATGACTGTGGTGAAGATCCTGCCTTGAGAGACCCTTATTCTTAACTGCTAGTTCATTTTTCAAGGTATCCAAGGGACTTAAATCACTGTGGGAATGAACGAGCAGATGGATAGATGAGAGAGCATCTTTGAATGCATGTCTAAGAGCTCATATGTGGCTCTGGTCTGTGGTAGGGACAGAAGACCGAGAGGCTGGTGTGGCCTAGAATCTCTGGGCATGTTACACTGTGCGATGGGTATGCAGGAAGGGGACAGGATGTGGGACTCCATGCTTGGCTCTGGGCCCCCAAGTCATCCTGCTAGGGGAGTGTTGATGACTCAAGGTGAGTGGAAATCACCAGCCACAGACATCTCAGGGATCTCAGGAAGCCTGTCTATACAAAGTCACACAGAAAAGGCAGACAGGCTAACAGGATGGACCTGAACCCTGGAATCCCCAGAGTCACGACCTTACATTCATCGGTTACTAATTTTTTGCATGCTGAATGGGCACAGTTCTGCTGGGGCAAGGGGTTGGGGACTCAAGGAGGCTGGGACCTGATAGGAAAGATGAACATCAATAGACAGAAGTCCCCAAAGTTAGAACAGCAAGCCTCTGGCCATTCTTGTTGATATTCAGAGGGTAAACTTTGGAAATAACAAACTGAAGTAGAAGGGAGGGACCCCATTGTTGGAGTAAATGTGTAAGGGTCCTACACAGAGCTCTCAAGTTATTCTCTGCTGTTTACTAGCTGTGTGGCTACAGACATATTGCTTTGCCTCTCTGAGCCTGTCTCCTTGTCCTTCACATGGGAATGGCCCACCATCTCTTAAGATGATGGTACCGGCAAAATGAGATGCCAAGTTTGAGAACATTGAGCACACAGTAGGTATGTGAGGGAACATAATAATAACAACCATTTATTGAGTCCTCTTCATATAGTTCCCTGTGGGAGGCCAGCTCCCACCTTTTCCAGGGTTCTTATAAGGAGGAGAGAGAAATAAGAAAATATTAGATAGAAAGATAGCAAAGAAGAGAAAGACAGAAACACAGGATAGCTTCAGGAGGACCTGGGTCAACACCCAATGGCCCTTTCCATTTATTCAAGAGGGCTTTTTATAACAATGCCAAGGGGCAAGGCAAAAGACTTCCCCCTTGCTAGATCAAAGCACACTGCACAGCCAAGTGTAGACCCTTCCAAACACCTGGTAACCATGCCCATGTGTTCAAATTATCCCCTTATGTAGCCCTGCTGGGTAAAGCAAGCTCAGATTCTCAGACCCTGAGTAATTTGGGCCTCCACAAATTCCCCCTTCTTAATACTTTAAAGGGCCCCTCAGACTCCTCAGATAGACTATGCCTGCCTTAGGTCATCTTCTTCTTCACTAATCAGCCTTACCCATCATGGAAATACACTTCCTGTCAAGTGTACTCTTTCTTAGGTTGGCAACTAGCAAGAAGGACTTACCCATCTCTGACTACCAGCCTCTGTCAGGGGAAAGTACAGAGCTTAACTGAACACTGACTCAGGTCCCTACTAAGAGCTTGCAATTAGGTGAAACAACCACAGCAATACTCCTGCTCCCTAGGGCTGGGAGCAGTAAAGGAGTAGAGGATGATAAAGATTCAGTGACCGTTTTTTTTTTTTTTTTTTTTTTTTTTTTTGGTTTTTTGAGACAGGGTTTCTCTGTGTAGCTTTGCGCCTTTCCTGGAACTCACTTGGTAGCCCAGGCTGGCCTCAAACTCACAGAGATCCACCTGCCTCTGCCTCCAGAGTGCTAGGATTAAAGGCGTGCACCACCACCGCCTGACTGGAATGTCCTTTCTGAATGGGTCTGAGATGTCTATAACAGCTTCAGCAGCACCAAGCCCTTTTTTTTTTTATTTTTCATCTTTATGTGGCTTTTTTTTTTAATTTTTTAAAATTTATTTATTTTTTAAATTACACTCATGATATTCATTAATTACACTCATGATATTAATCACCTTTGTGGTATTCATAGATTACATTCGCAGTATTCATTCAATTATATATATA
>CABHPH010119986.1:0-16669 GCA_902168325.1 Peromyscus nudipes
CTTGAAGACAGAGCTAAGGATATTTGTTGGTGGATTAGATGAAAGGGATAAAAATTGGGTGGGGGAAAGCCATGGATGACTCCAGAAGCTTGGAATGGTTCAATGGGAAGAGCCTTGTCATTTGTTGAGAGGGAGAAGAAGTCATCTTTTATAAACTGAAAAATGAGAGTATATTCCTCAATGGTTTCTCAAGCTCAAGAAGCCAATCTGATATCCACATTTGAACTCCAGTAGGCTGCTTGATATTTCCATAAGGAATTCTGGGTAGGAACTGTGGCCTGAAATATAAACTGGAAACTTATCAGACATCAATTATATTTATGACATAGTGCTTTGAGCTACCTGGAAGAAAATCAAAGTAATTTAAATTCCCATATTCTTACTGTGGCAATTGCACTACCTTTGCCTGAGGATTCCCACTTACAGCTTAGGTGTGTGTCTTGATTTGTCTTTAACCCAGCGATATGCATCCAATTACAACCACCCAATAGATATTTGATGACATGTTTACATAAGTGAAGAGTGTTCCACAGGGGTAGGGGCAGAACTCTGGAATTACGAGATCTGGGGTTAAATCCTGACTTTAATACCAGCTCTGTCCAGATGGTGGCTGCTGGACTTTCCTGGGTTGTTCCCCCCACTGTGTACCTGAAATATGCATCTACTTCACAGGGTAGATGGAAAGAGACAGTGACTGTGGTGATGCTTTTGTGGTACAGATGCTCCATTTTTATTGTTCCTTCTTGTTTCTAGAGCTGCTCTGACCAAGTATAGTAGCTACTAACCATATATGCGAAAGGTACGGGTAAATGGACAGTTTCATGAAGTTTCATGAAGTGAAAATGTTCCATTTGTTCCCTTGGCATCACTGGCTCCTTGCCCAGTAGCTGTATGTGACTAGTGGCTATAGGAAAGCACAGGCTCATTTCATTCTACCATCATAAATAGTTTTATGGTTAGTTCTTCCCTGGTGATTCCCTGGTGATTCCCTGATGGACTGGAAATGGACAGATGAGGTTACCAACTTTATGAACTGTTTCATACACACATCCTATCTATGGTCACCAGAGGTAAGCGAGGTACCTATTAGGGTGAGAGGTCTTTCTGTTGCAGATGCTACATCCTTACCGAGGAACTGTGGCTGAGGATCTCAGGGCAATGGGACAGGGCCAAGGATGCACCACCCTCCACCCTCATTGCTGGTGGAGCTGGTCCTTCTGCTGAGTCTGCTTTTGGTTTCTCTGCCTGTTTGCTCTTGTGTCTGTCTCTGTTCTGAAGACCACACCTCTGTGTTGGGCAAACATCCCCCAGGATGCTGAGTCACCATCTAAACACTGCATACCTGGTAGTTCTCCTTCTCAGGAGCACTTGGCTACTTCTCTGGTCACTTTCCTCAGGGATGGGACCCTCATGTCCAGGGATCAAGCCAACACCCTCAGAACCAAGGCTCCTGTCCTGAGGGGCCTATGCTGGCCTGTTTCACTAGGACTTTCCGAGGTAGTGGCTGCCTCTTCTTTGAGGATGCTCATTTTGTCACCCCGATCCTCTGGATCCCTGTTGATCTATTTAAAACTTGTCTGAAAAGCTATGCAAGTGTGGTGGTGATGGTGCCATTGCCATTCTGGGGCCTCAACATTCTTGTCTGTAAAATGGGTATATGAATATTTCTTGTCCAGGCTTTAACTCAGTGCTGTCTTGATGAGGGGGCAGCATAAAAATACTTTATATGCCATGATGTGTCATGTAGGGTGGGTGACTGTTATCTGCCACATGCTTCTGGCAGTTCTTGGGGGGCAAGATCACTGTGGTCAAAATCACAGCTTGTGCAAGTGGTGAATCCACACCTGAGAACCGTGCTACCTTGGAAGATGAGAGTGGGCCGAGTACCCAGGATTCTGGTCACAAGTTGGATGAAGTCTCCTAATTCCTGTGCTGAAGCTCTTTAGGATCTTAGAATCCTCCTCCCAGGACCCAAGTCTTGGTCTGAAGGCTGCCACTTGGGAGCTGTGTGATCTTAGACAAATCTCTGAGCCTCTCTGAACTTCAGTATCTACTTCTGTCAAGTGGTTTTAATTAACAGCACTCCCGATTGGCTGCATGGTTTATGAGGAATAAGGCATTTTCACTCCAGGCCTTAGTTTAAACAAGCTCTCCTCTTACTGTCTGTTGTTTTTCTCGGACTGTCAGGCTGTTTATTGCTCTCTGTTTAGGGCCGTCGTCCTGGTGACAGGACGTGGGCGCAGAGTGTGGATGGCTATAGGACTCTGTCCTGTGCCCGGGCAGACACGCCTTCCCTTTCTCTCCTTCTTCCTGCATTGAGGCCCCACAGGAGCAGAAGGTGGGGGTGCCTGGGGAGCAGGGAAGAGGCAGGCGCTGGGAAATCTATCTCAGAGGTGGTAGTTTAGAGGAGGCAGTTCTTTGTGTGAGCCGAGGCTTTAAACAACCCTGTGCACACACGAGACACACTCAGGGATACAATGATTCCTAGTCTCTAGCTGGCCACAGCAGAACAATAAGCCCCAAACATAAGGTCCTCTGTATGCCTGTGCTGGTCACATACTCATCAAGCTGGTCTTGACTGTACCTAGCCCACAGGGTAGCTGTGCCGAAGTCATGTGTCTGATACATTATAAATGTCCACACACATCAGCTGTTCCATTAATGTGATCATAAATTATTAAATAACATTGCCCATTCATCAAATGTGATTTTGATGACACCTCTGTTTCCCTAACAGAAAGAGCAACTTCCATTTGCTGCAAAGTCCCTGTTTGACATTATCTTTCTTGATGCTTTGCTCTGGCTGTAGTGAGAGGAAGCAATCAAGATGAACATGTTTAAGTACTTAGGTATCAGTCCTCACGGCAGTAAGCAAATCTTCCTTAGATAAGCATCTTGTCTTTAATCTAACTATGACACAAATTGATGCTCAGAGATGGAAAAAGACTTGTTGGGGACACACAGCAAATCAGTGGTTGCCTCTGAAGCCCGACTTTGAACCCGGTACAGCAGAGATTGTTGCCTGGCACCTTTGTCTGCAGCTCATCTGGAAAGATACCAGCTGCTGAAGCCTCTTACCTTTCCCAGGATGGCCTCTTGGCCTCCTCCAGCCCCTCCCATCTTTTTCTCTGCTGTGCCAACAGCTGCATCCTCTACCCAGATGGTGGCCTTAAGGACAATGGGAAGGGGAAGGACTGAATGGTAGGAAAGTGACCAAGCACCAAGCTAAACAATGGCTCCTCCCATGGACCCCAGGCAACTGGAAGCAGCAGCTGGTTCCCAGCATTATTGTGGACAGGGAGGAGGACTGCCCAGCCAGGACTCTCCTGTTCTAGATACAGTCTTCTTTGAACTGCTGCAAGCTTCTGTGCCTCTGCTCAGCATTAGCTGTGGTTAACTGTGTTAACTGTTAACTGTGTCTTTGGCATCTAGAGCAGAGTCCAGTGGGGGAATCTCAGGGGCTGCTTGCTGAAGTGAGCAATTGGAGTAGAGAGACTAAAGAATGCCCAGGTATTGTTGTTCATCTTAAGGTCCCACCTGCCTGTGCACCCACACATCTTGTTCCAAGTGAGCTGCTCCTTGTTTGCAAGGTCTTGTGTGCTGCACCGAGTACACTGGTGTCCTGCACATGCTCTCAGGAAGCAGATAAGGCCCAGCCTCACAACCTCAGGGTACATGCGACAGAAAGGTTTATAGTGTATGTGTGGGTAGCAAGCCTGTGGTGGCTAAGGTTAATTTAGGATGGGAATAATAATTCTTGGAGAAAAGAACCTGTATCAAGGTATCCATCCAACCTGCCTGGCCTTCACACCTGGCTTGTCCCCTAGGACTTGGGACTACAGATGACAAGAAGCACTGGGTGTTCATCTCAATGACCTTAGGCACATTCCTCTTCCTCTTGGAGCCTGTTACCTCATCTGTGAGGTGGACCTGGCAATGTTCCTTTCCTGGTAGTGCCTGTGGCAAGAATTTAATTGAAGTGGTAGGGCAATAAAGGGCCCTGAAAGATTTGCTGTCTACAGTTAGTGAACTGGGAAAGAGGGAGACGGACTTCTGGGGAATCTTATTCGAACCAGGGAACTTGGCACAAGCTAGAGAAAATGGGAGTAGGGTAGAAAGGGGGGGGCTCTTTTAACGGAGGAAGGGCCTGGCACTGTGCGTGTGTGTGTGCGTGTGCGTGTGTGTGTGTGTGTGTGTGTGTGTGTGTGTGTGTGTGTCCTGAATGACGTTTGTGGGTGACAGTGAATGGTGGGAGATATTGAATTAGTAAGGCTATGTGGGGGACTTCTTGGGCCCCCTGAGTTCTTTTTTGAGGGAACTACTCTGGCTCTGCGGGTCTAAGCTCCAGTTCCCTGTCATAAATAACATCCTCTATGGACCTGCAGAGACTGGCGGCAGAGAGGCAGGAATGGCAGCCCTCTGCTGCCCTCTGCTGCTTTTCTAGGCAACTGCACTTCTCTGATAGAAACAATACCCATTCATGTTGTGGGCTGTTTTTTACTTTTTGGCTCTTTTTTCTTTGTGGGGGCCTGCCACCCAGCTCCCACATAAATCACACGGAGGCTTATTCTTTCTTATAAATGCCTGGACTTAGCATGGCTTGTTCCTTGCCAGCTTTTCTTAACTTGAATTATCCCGTCTACCTTTTGCCTCTGGGCTTTAACTTTCTCTATTTCTGTGTTTCTTTTCTTTCCTTCTGATTCTGTCTGAATGTGTGGCTGGGTGGCTGGGCCCTTCTTTTCTCATTCTTCAATCCCTTTTCTCTCTTTTTCTACTTCTATTTATTCTCTCTGCCTGCCAGCCCCGCCTATCCTGCCTGCCTTGCTATTCATTATTTGCCTCTTTATTAGACCAATCAGGTGTTTTAGACAGACAAAGTAGCATAGCTTCACAGAGTTAAACAAATGCAACATAAAAGAATGCAGCACATCTTTACATCGTTAAATAAATGTTCTACAGCATAAATGAATGTAATACATCTTAAAATAATATTCTGACCCAGAGAGGTGGCTCTGAGGTTAGGCGACCGGCCCGCGGTGGCAGAGGTGGCGAGTTCGGTTCCCGCGAGCGCCATCTGAGTGATGACGTCATGAATCGATGACTCGATGATTGATCGATCAACTGATATCGATCAATCAATCGGAAAAAAAAAAGCCGGGCGTTGGTGGCGCACGCCTTTAATCCCAGCACTCGGGAGGCAGAGGCAGGTGGATCTCTGTGAGTTCGAGGCCAGCCTGGGCTACCAAGTGAGCTCCAGGAAAGGCGCAAAGCTACACAGAGAAACCCTGTCTCGAAAAACCAAAAAAAAAAAAAAAAATATTCTATAACATTTCCCCCTTTTTGTCTAAATAAAAAGAAAGGTTTTAACTTTAGTATTGTAAAACTACATACAACAAGAACAATTATCAATTAAGAATTACATTTACAATATTCAGTCCATTTGCATTTAGCAAGTGCAAAGAGAACACTCCACCATCTATACTATCTTAGTTACTACAAAGTTTTGTACCTAATTTACTTTCTATCATAATTAAGGAAAACTCCAACTGTATCTAGTCTTCAACTCCATCCAAGACCCCAGAAGGATATTAATATTATATGAGTAAACAGGAAGTGCTTTGTAAGCAACTTCCAAAACTCTAGATATGACAGAGACATCTGACTACATGGACAGTCACCCAAAGTTCCTTCGCAACATTGGGGCATCCATTTTTAGCCTATAGACCTAGAGTATCTGGAAGACTTTTCTGTGGTGATATTGTGTTCCCCAAAATATTGTATACCCTAATAAACTTATCTGGGGTCAGAGAACCAAACAGCCACTAGATACAGAGGTTAGAAAATGGTGGCACTCACGCCTTTAATCCTAGCATTCCAGAGGCAGAAATCCATCTGGATCTCTGTGAGTTCAAGGCCACATTGGAAACAGCCAGGCATGGTGACACACACCTTTAATCCCAGGAAGTGAGGGTAGGAAGCAGAAAGGTATATAAGGCGTGAGGACCAGGAACTAGGCTGGTTAAGCATTCAGGTTTTTGAGCAGCAGTTCAGCTGAGATCCATTTGGATGAGGACTCAGAAGCTTCCAGTCTGAGGAAACAGGATCAGCTGAGGAATTGGCAAGGTGAGGTGGCTGTGGCTTGTTCTGCTTTTCTGGTCTTCCAGCGTTCACCCCAATACCTGGCTCCAGGTTTGTTTTTATTAATAAGACCATTTAAGATTCATGCTATATCTGGCGCCCAACATTCGTGGTACGAATTCACAAAAAAACCTCTTGCCTGTGGCCTTGTGGGCCCCAGCTCAGACCCAAGCTAAACTCAGCCAGTTGTGGTGGCACACTGGATGGATTTACTGAAGAAGGCAAAGGCAGGAGGATCCTGAGTTTGAGGCCAACCTAGGAAAAGCTTCGGCCGGGGCCGAGCCACAAGCAGTGGTGGGACCATGGAGGCAGTGGCTGCTGCTCTGAGTTGCTGGCTTCTTCTCATTATGTTGGTTGGTGACTGCAATGATGCTGCTACCTGGGACAAAGGGTTTACTACTGCTTGTTCAGAGAAGAATTGCCAGGACCATCGTGTTACAAGAAAGCATCGGCAAAGGTCAATTTGGAAAAGTTTGACAAGACAAATGGTGGGGAGAAATTTCTGTGAAGACATTCTGTTCTAGGGAAGAACATTCATGGTTCTGAGAGACAGACATTTATCAGACTGTGATTGCTCCAAACCACAGAGGAGGCACACACACACACACACACACACACAAAATGTCTTCAGGGAACCATGACCACACCTAACAGTGACTTTGAAATCTTAAGAAAGATGACAGGAGCCCACGATGACGATTCCACATGGACTATGATAAAGCCATTAAGCTGATTAACACCATGGAAAGATCGACTTTGGACTACAAACTTTTCAGGACAATTTCAAGATGGCTAGATTTCTGAGATGATCCAGATTCATAGACTACTCGAACAAGGACTTGAGACAGCCCTGCACTTTCCCATTATGCAGCGACTGGACAAATGATACAGCTAACTCTTTTAGGACTTGACAATTAACCCAAACATTTTCTTTTCAGGATTCCCTAAAGATGCCTTCACCCCCAGAAAGCAGGAAGTAATTTTAAGAAAACTACGCCCATATTCCCAAGAGGTGGGGTGGGTGTTTTTTGGTCGTTCAATGGCTTATGGATAATTGTCATTGTTTATGATGGTTGGTTACAAGTTGTTAATTGTTAATGGTCAGGATAAAGGCTGAACAAGGAGATTAGATTCAGAGTTTTTGTTTAAAAAAGAAAAAAGAGAATATAGATTTGAGGTAGATCATTGAATCTACTCTGAGGAAAAAGATAAAGAAATAATAGGATAAATGGGTAGATCATTGAATCTATTCTAAAAAGAAAAGGGGGAAGATATAAAAATGACAAACGGTAGATTGCTGTGGGATGGTCTGTATGTCAAACATGTTGCTTATTGGTCAATGAATAAAACACTGATTGGCCAGTGGTCAGGCAGGAAGAAGTATAGGCGGGACAAGGAAGAGAGAATTCTGGGAAGTGGAAGGCTGAGGCAGAGACACTGCCAGCTGCCACCATGACAAACAGCATGTGAAGACGCCGGTAAGCCACAAGCCATGTGGCAAGGTATAGATTTATAGAAATGGATTAATTTAAGATATAAGGACAGTTAGCAAGAAGCCTGCCACGGCCATACAGTTTGTAAACAATATAAGTCTCTGTGTTTACTTGGTTGGGTCTGAGCGGCTGTGGGACTGGCGGGTGGCAGAGATTTGTCCTGACTGTGGGCCCGGTAGGAAAACTCTAGCTACAGTAGATTATTAAATCTATTATGAAAAGAAAAGAGAGAATATGGATGAATATAAGGCATGAAAACCAGGAACTAGGCTGGTTAAGCATTCAGGCTTTCGAGAAGCAGTTCAGCTGAGATCCATTTGGATGAGGACTCAGAGGCTTCCAGTCTGAGGGAACAGGATCAGCTGAGGAATTGACAAGGTGAGGTGGCTGTGGCTTGTTCTGCTTTTCTGATCTTCCAGCGTTCACCCCAATACCTGGCTCTGGGTTTGTTTTTATTAATAAAACCATTTAAAATTCATGCTACACTTTTCAGTGAAGCAGGGAATTTGAAGGATTGTCCTGCCTTGTATTGGCAAAGTTTGTTAACTGCTTTCCTCTGTGTCCTTCAGAATGTCTGGCATACTCTTCTGTGAAGCATGAATCTCAAAGGCTTGGCCTGCCTTGTTTTGGCAAAGTTTAGCAGTCACTTTCTTGTGGGTCTTGCATGTCCATTCTGCACAGCACACAGTCAAGCAGTCAAGGCAAAAGCAGTTTCTTGCCCAAATGGGCTAAACCTGCCACAATGAAGGCAAACTCCTATGGAGTTTCTTGATGCCCATCATCCTTTTATGAAGTAAATTGGTGCTGCCAAGACCAGATGTGTCTCCTTGTCATGAAAAGCCCTAAGTTAACAAAACATTTTAAATGCCATATTCTATAGGTCTTTGAAGTGTTTGAAAACCATTTATCTCTCTAAAATATACATATTTAACCTAGAAAACATACCTAATGTGACTATAAGTTTGATTATTATAGATTAACTACTAACTTCATTTCTTATTATACATTGCATTTTTTAAATGAAATGCATAAGCATGATACCCCAAACAGGAGTAGAAACATATATTCAGTGTAACAAAATTAACTTTAAATTTGTATCAATATACCAAAATCCATGCCAATGCAAAATATCTGTGATTAATAG
Source organism: Peromyscus nudipes (assembly GCA_902168325.1). Taxonomy (NCBI): domain Eukaryota; kingdom Metazoa; phylum Chordata; class Mammalia; order Rodentia; family Cricetidae; genus Peromyscus; species Peromyscus nudipes. Next base: position 8,776 of record CABHPH010119986.1, read on the forward strand.
TTGTCTTTTTATTCTATATTCCTATATTCCCCTAAATATAACAAACATCCATGACCCACCAATTAACCAAAAGCCTCCCACAACCTAACTCTTGGGAATGTGAATGTCGTTTTCTCTAGACTGCTTCCTGTTGTCTGTAGGCAAAGGCATCTTTAAGGGGTAATAGTTAGCATAGGTGTGTGATATCCAAGGGAGGAGAGTCAGTGAACATGACACGAAGAACTTTCTGCACATTCACAATGCTCAATGTCCAATAAAATGGTAACATTCTAAAGAAGGTGGAGAACATAACCTACAGTTCTGAGAAAAACCACTCCACAGAAATAGAGAGCAAGGGTAAAGTGCTTGCTGTGCGAGCGTGAGGAGGAGCTGAGTTGAGATCCCCAGCACCCGTGCAAATGGCTGGACCTGGTGGCATGTGCTGTACTCTAACAGCAAGGAGGCTAGTGACAGACAGATTCCTGCAGCTCACTGCGCAGCCAATCTAGTGTAGCTTGAGTTTTCCTGCCTGGCCCACAGTCAGGACAAATCTCTCTCACCCGCCAGTCCCACAGCCACTCAGACCCAACCAAGTAAACACAGAGACTTATATTGTTTACAAACTGTATGGCCATGGCAGGCTTCTTGCTAACTGTTCTTATATCTTAAATTAATCCATTTCTATAAATCTATACCTTGCCACATGGCTTGTGGCTTACCGGCATCTTCACATGCTGTTTGTCATGGTGGCGGCTGGCAGTGTCTCTCAGCCTTCCACTTCCCAGAATTCTCTCTTCCTTGGCCCGCCTATACTTCTTCCTGCCTGACCACTGGCCAATCAGTGCTTTATTTATTGACCAATAAGCAACATGTTTGACATATAGACCATCCCACAGCAATCTAGATTGGTGATCACCTGGTTCAGGTGGAGGCCCCATCTGTAAAGATAAGATGGTAAGCAATAGAAGAAGATATCTGATGTTGACCTCTGGATTCCATGAGCATGTGCACCTGCACACATGCAATACACCACACACTGCCACGTGACCTTGGATGACAGAAACGAGAGAATTAGAAGAAGACACAGATTTTGAAGTGAGTATTCTAAATGCGCATTAAAAGACTTGAATGAAAACATAAGCATGCCAAGAGAAGCAATGGTTAACACTACAGCATCTGAACCAAAAATGCACTACACAGATTATCATAAGATTAGACACTGAGGAAGAGGAGATCAGTGAGCTTGAAGACATAGCAATAGAAAATATCCAACCTGCAGTACAGAAACAGTGGCAGCAGCAACAATAGCAAATCAGAGGTTGAGAACCGGCAGGGCAGTACAAAGTATTCTAATATATTTATAACTGAGGCTTCAGAAAGGCACAGGGCAGAAAAATATTCTTGGGAAAACTTAATGACAGTAAATATGATAGCTTAGAGGCAAAATGGGCAAATTATTTGAACAGCACAGACTACTAAAGCTTCTGAGTCTGGGATGGGAGACTTCAATAGCTCTCTATTATTAATTAAGACTATTATCAAAATTCTCACCTCCCTAAATAGGAATGAAAAATAAAAGCCAAAGAGGCGAGAAGTACTCTTGTTATTGCTCAGCTAGCTGCCACTTTGGTGGATTCAATAGGCCTGTTTTCTTTCCCCAACCCTCAAAGTCTCCAATCCTCTTAAACAAACAATAAAACAAAAACCTAAAAACATGAAAGAAAATTTCCAAGTTGTGTGTGTGTGTGGGGGGGGCGGGGAGCGGGGTTGGGAATTGAACTTAGGCCTCACGCATTCACACATGTTAGGCAAACATTTAACCACTGGGCTTTATTCCCAGCCCAATTTTTTTGAGGCCAATATTAACTTGATATTAAGATCAGAAAAAGACATTCCTACAGAAGAAAACTAGAGTCTATGTTCTCTTATGAAAAAGATACAAAATAATATATAAAAGAGCATATTAGGACCAAATGAGGTTAATCTTAGAAATGAAAGATGAACTTAAGGTTTGAAAATCAAAACTACTTGTATTGTATGTAGGAAAACAATATAACCATTCTACTAAATGTAAAAAAAGAAAGTCTGAAACAAAAGCAGTTGATAACCTTGAATAAGAAAAGTTCCACAGTGTGACAAAGGGTGGGCATACAAAGCCTACAGCTAGATATCATACTGAATGCTGAAAGAATATTTTTCTTTTAGGTTAGGAAGAAACCAAAAATGTTTGTTCTCACTGCTCCCATTTGAAACTGTACCAAATTCCTAATCACTCTCATAGGACAAAAAAAATCAGTTTGTTACTGATGTGTTAATGTTGAGGTGACTATTGAGCCTCCAAGTGGCTCTACCAAATGGCTAGAGGTAAAAGTCTGAAGTTCAGGGCAAAAGTTTAGGTTCAAGATACATTTAAATCCATGGAATTAGAAGATATTGCTGATGGGTTGGGTGGAAATAGAAGGACAAAAATTCTAAGAACTGAGCCCTGGAGCATCCAATCCTCAGCTCGGGAAGTAGGTGGGGAGAGAATAGGGGAGAGGGGAGAAGGGAGAGAGAAGAGAGGGCAGGGGAGGAGGAGAGGAGAATTCATCACAGAGGTAGAATACAAAGCTTTGCCCTGGACAAAGCTATGAAGGAACAGAAGCTATCCATAACGCTGGAAATAAGGGAGGGAGTATCCTAATGGGTCTTCACTTCTGTCTTAGGGTTTCTATTGTTGTGAAGAGACACCATGACCATGGCAACTCTTCTAAAGGAAAACATTTAATCAAGGTGGCAGCTTACAGTTTCAGAGGTTCAGTCCATTATTGTCACAGTGGAGAGCATGGCAGTGCAGGCAGATGTGGTGCTGCAGAAGTAGCCAAATGTTCTCCATCTTGCAGACAACAGGAAGTGGTCTGAGTATCAGACCAAGTGAAGCTTGAGCAAAGGAGACCTCAAAGCCCACCCTCACAGTGACAGACTTCCTCCAACAAGGCCACACCTACTCCAACAAAGTCACACCTCCTAATAGTTCCATTCCCTTTGGGGGCCATTTTCTTTCAAACCACCACAGCTACCAATCTAGGAGCATCGTGGACGAGTTTCTAATAACAGAATTGTGGTCAGATTGACAATTTAGAAGGGATGATTTGTCAACATGGGGTGTGGTGGAGATTAGAGTATGGAGAGCCTGCAGACAGTCCTGGAGGTCAAAGAAGAAGCAAGAGGAAGCAAATACTAGGTTAGGTAAGGTAAAAGGGCTTCTGATCTGGAATTTTCCCGATGCAGAGGGATCTGTCCATGGTGCTGATGTGTAAGTCCCAAACCGACAATTGTGTCTCAGATCTCAGGACTGGCAAAAACAAAACAAAACAAAACAAAACAAAAAAACAAAACAACAAACAAACAAACAAAAGACAAACAAAAAAACCAAGTCCAGCATCACCTACTGATTGCCCAGAGATTTTAGGATCTGGTAACATGGTTTTGAGTCTTGAGTGCTGCAAGCTACAGAAATATGAAGTAGGAATTCAACTGACTGTGGCAAAAGCGATTACCTGAAAGAGTTAAGAACTCTTCCAGAGGATGAAACCAAGACTCAAGGTGCCTTGGTGATATTGGCTTTTGAATATATTAGCTGTCTCCTGCAATGAATTTCTTGTGTGCTATTGTAGCTTTCCCATTTGATTCTTTTCACAAGAATGTCTAACAGTGTGGTTGATCAGTCTTTGGGCACAGTTTTCCCCTATATAATTGGAGTATTTGGATAACATCCCCCAACTGTAATTTCAGGCCTTTCTGTAATTATTGTCATTAGCAAACATCTGGCCAGGACCTTCTCTGGATGAAAATATTTTATCTGAGATACTTCCCAGACCTCCTAGGACAGACTGCAGATAGATAAGCATTCAGACTATCTGTTAGTTCCTGAGAGAAGGTAAAAATTTACATTGAGACAACTGCCCAGGCCAGGCAAATGTGCTAATTAGCTTAACCCTCCTTTTTTTCCAAGTTTTGTCTCTAGTTCTAAAGATCTCCCTTTAACAATTGACTCAGAACAAAAGGGCTTTTATGTACCAGGTACATCTAGCTGTGATGCAGGTTGCCTAGTTACCGAGTACACTTCCCCCGCCCTGCCAGAAAATGGCACAGCCGAGATAAGCTTGGACAGATATGGTGCCAAAGGAAAAAAAAAGGCAGTTTTATTTTCACTCATGACTTAGTGACTTATAGACTCCTAACATTTTATCTAACCACTTTTAAGAATATAGTTTGAGCATATAAATTCTCTTTTTAGATCTATCAACCAAATTTAACCCTTAGTTGATTCATTCCCCATTAGTCACTTCCCTTTTGGACTGCAAATGATAGCTAACAATTACTGCTCTTTGTGTGGATCTTATCACCTCTCTGTTTGGCCCTGAAAGAATTCAAGCTGTGTGACCTTGCTTTGGCCAGAGTATTGCTGATTGCATGGGTAGATAACTGTAAACCTCAGAGACTTGGGAAGAACTAAGATGAAGAACTGAGACAGGGTAGGACTAAGATTGATAGGAATAAGATGGGAGAACCAAGATAGGACATAAAGAGAACAGCAGAAAAATGTAGAGTCAGGCAAGAAAGGAACTAAGTATGAGAGCAGAAAAGAAGCTGTATATAGAGAGAATTGACTCGGAAGAATAAAGTGAATGGACTAAAGAGTTTCATGTATGTAGATTCATTCAACATCCCTCAGATTAATTCACTGCTGGTAGCGTCCCTTCTGGAACTCTGGGAAAAGACTATGAGGGGCTGGACCTCTATAGTCCTTGTTACTTGGGGGATCTGTAGTGGCCTTGCTTCTATGCACATTCCTCAGGTCATAGTTGTTTTGATAGAGTCCAGCTAGTCAGACAGACAGAGAAAGGGAACTGGGGGGCTCAGACATAGTCACTTTCCTGGGCTCCAACTGTCACTATGGTTGGTTACTTAGTCTTGTTTCTCATGATGCTTAACTCCCATTCAGATCAGTAGTGACTCTCAGCCACCCACAGGCTCACACTGACATTTTGTCATTATATGCAAACTTATCCTGAAAAGTCTATTTATGCTTCCTTCATATGACTAAACCTAGTGTACCTGTTTTTGGAACACCTTCCTTAGACCTTCCAAAGTTGATTCGGTGTCTTTTCTTCTTTTGTTTAATTGACACTATGAACAAAACTAGCTAGTCTGTAGTCTTGGCTCCTGAAGTTGTCTCCACTGGTCCTTACATAGATCTCTTCCTTTCACTTCCTTCCCCTTTCCTTTCCTTCCTTTCTACTGTCTCTTCCCTTCCTTTCCCTTTCCTTCTCTCCACCCTCAAACACACACACACACACTCCAACCCAACCCAACAACTAATATCAACCATAATTTATTTTTGAGCATTCAGTACCTTTCACCATAGCAAACACCATCCTGAAGTTTGCACTTGCAATTTCTTTCATTAAAAAAAACATACACCTAGCATTTTTCAGTTTTAGATGCTATTGATGTTTATTAAGAGTATCTTGTTATATGCAGTGTTCTGTGACTTGCATTTTTATTTCAAAATGTTACCAATATTGATTAAGTTGTTATATTCATTCTGAATGCAGAAAAATATTCTTTTGTGTAAATATATCCCTATTTTTAGGTCAATGGACATCAATGATGCCGTCATCACTATTTTGCTACTATAAGTAGATCAACTAAGTATGATTGTGCATGTTCCTTGGTATACATATCCTTTAAAAATGTATTTATTTTATTAATTCTTTGAGAATTTTATATACACGTACAATGTATTTTGATCATACTCACTTCTCATTCCTTTCTCTAACTCCTCCTGGATCTATCCCTTACCATCCATCTGCCTCTCAACTTCATGATAATCTTAAAACTTAAAAAAAATTGTTTTGCTCTATATACATGAATGTGGAGTCACCCATTGGGGCATTGTCTACCCACCAGGAACTGCATTCATTAAAAAAAAAGACAGACCCTCCATCCCCTAACAGCCATTAACTACCAATAGTTCCTTAGTGGGAGTCAGAGCTCATGCCTGATTCCTGCCTCCATGTTGGAATGTTGACTGGATTGATCTTGTACAGGCCTATACAGGCAATCATAATTTTTGTGAGTTAATGAGGGCGTTGGTCCTGTCATGTCTCTAAATACTTATCCTAGTTATTCTTGACCACTGGCTTCTGCAATCTTTCTGTTCCCCCCTTTTTTTTTATGATGTTTTCTGAGTCTTGGTGGTAGAGAGTGTGATACAGTTGTCCTACTTGTGGCTGAGCAAGCCATAGGGACTTATGCCTGTCCTTTTTTTTTTCTTCCATTTCTACATTAACCAGCATCCACTACAGAAGCTTCTCTGATTATGTCTGAGAATTGCACTAATCTATGGGTATGAAGATATAAATCAGAGCATGAAACAATGTCCATTTAGCAAATTAACAGTAACAAGTACACCCCTAGGGTCTACGAGCTTCCAAGCCATATGTTCTTGGTCACGTTTACAGTATTAGGCATTCATTCCCTCTGGTGGAGTGGGCCTTAAATCCAGAGAGGAGTTGGCTACTCCTATAACATTTGTGCTGCTATTGCACCTATGGGTGTCTTACCAGGCCAGTTGTTATTGTAGCACACAGGGTTTAAAGATATTGGTGACGTTTCTCTCACTAAGCTCCAGCCCCTGTCAGCTATAGGACCACAAGTGTTAAGAAGCCATAGTCTGTAGTGTACTTTATTGCTAAACCAGGACACTCAGTAGGCGAGGTGTATTGTGCATTTTAAACTTCTAACATTTTCAACGCGTGATGGTTTTAGTGGTTTAGATGTGAGAACATTGTGAGTTGGGGGTGACAGTAATTGACTTGCTGTTACAGATGACATCTTTTAAATATTGTTTCCTGTTGCTATCGCTATTTTTCTTTTAATTTTAATATTTTATGAGTGTATTTTCATTGTATAGTGTTGAGTTTCATACAATTTCTTCCAAGTATGTAATGTGCTTTGACTATATTCACCCCTCTCCCATTGTTTTGCTTTAATCTCTCCACCCTATCTCTAATAGTCTCCTCCCTTCCTCTAATCTTCCTTCTGCTTTCATACCATATATATGTGTATACACACACATATACAGGATTTTATGTGTCTATAGGAGCTACAAATGAGGAAGACATTATCTGTCTTTTTGTATTGGATCTAACTTGGTTAATATGATCTCCAGTTGTATCCATGTTCCAGCAAATGATGTAATTTCATTCTTCATGACTGAATAACATGCCATTGTATATTTATCCATTTATCCACTTATCTACTGATAGACACCTAGGTGGATTCCATATCTTAGCTATTGTGAATGATGCTGCAATAAACATAGATATGCTGGTCTCTGTAGGTTGCTGCCTTTAGCCCATTGAGTATATACCCAGCAGTGGTACAGCTGGGGCATATGGTAGTTCTGTTTCCAGTTTTTGATTTCCATAGTGGAAATTTTTTGTCTGAGTTTATCAGATGTTACTGTACTGGACATCGTTAATATAATGGACTAGACATCGTTAATGTAATCTTGACTATATGTATCGTATATACTTATTGGATAGTTTTTCTTGTATTAGTTATAAGCTTTTTTAATTTTAGACAAAAAGAGAGGAAATGTGGTGGTATTGTGTTCCCCAAATTGTGTACCTTATAAACTTATCTGGGGTCAGAGACGGAACAGCCACAATATTAAACTGAGGTTAGGCAGTGGTAGCACACGCCTTTAATCCTAGCATTCCAGAGACAGAAATCCCTCTGGATCTCTGTGAGTTCAAGGCCACATTGGAAACGGCCAGGCATGGTGACCCACACCTTTAATCCCAGGGAGTGGTGGTAGAAAGCAGAAAGGTATATAAGGTATGAGGACCAGAAACTAGAAGCA